>VDFB02362541.1:0-134472 GCA_007258455.2 Sequoia sempervirens | reverse complement strand
ATGTCCTGATACCATTACACAGGATACTCTTGAGACAGATGTCCCTAAAGAATATCCTTTTGAAGCAAGAAATATTAAGTTTTCTCCTTCTACCTCTTCTCAAAAGATTGCATGTCTTGGTGATGATTGAGGTTCTTTAGACTTTACAAAATCCTTCACTGGAGAATATAAAGTGACCCGATCAACTTAAACCTTTTGTTAACATAATCCACACCCACTATCAAAGATGTTTATTCTTTTGAACCTCAAGATAATGTGAGCAATAGTTGTAATGTCCTTAATGCCAATCCTCCTCCTTTTGAGGAAGATGATCGCACTTCTATTGAAGAGGTTAATGTTGGTAATCCTGTCAAGAAGGTTCATGGTGATACCACATAGGAGTATAATCCCCATTATTGGAATATTGTTCTATGTGGAGATCCTCCCTCTCAAGATTTGCAAACATGTTATGGACCTGGTTTTAAGCTTGTTCCTAAATATGGTTATGGGCGTAAAGTTTGTGGGCATAATGAGCAAGGCATTTAGGTCCCTATAGAATGTGTACCTCATAAACATAATTTGGGACTTGGTTGCTCAAATGAACGATCTAAATGGAAACCATGGTTGAATGTTGACATGATTCCTGCTCAACCTCATTCTCTCGGATTGATTCATCTGCTATTATCTAATGTCTTTATGTCTTCTTCTTGTGAGCAGTCAAACTTTTCTCCACAAGAGAAAGGGTTGCTTCCTGCTCCTCATCATCTATTTGAGCAAGAACATATTTTTTTGAGACTTCTCAAAGCCTGCTTAATTACTCTTCCTCCTTTCTCACATAAGAAATTCCATAAACATGATAAAGCAAAATATTCTTTTTATGCATACCATCGAGTGCCTCACCATTCCACTAGTGAATGCAAGGCCTTGAAGGATAAAATACAACTTCTTGATTCTAGTGTCATCAACCATCAATTTTTTGATGTTCCTATCTCTTCTTCAAATGACAAGTGATATCAAGGTCTACCTCTATCCTATATGTTCTAAGTATCTCACATGGTTCTCCTCCCCTGTATGTTGGGGGTAGTGATAACTTGTTTTGGAGATGTGCATCCTTCTTAAAGGACCCCCTCTCTTCTCTATGTCTTTCAATTGAAGCATCCCTTGAGTATACCCCTTTTCTTCTGAAGGGTTCCTGAGGGACCCTCTTGAAATTTTCTGTCAAATGAATTCATTGGCGTCTAGCTTGGGGGAAGCCTGATTAGACCTATCTTTTCTATGTCTTTCCTGCAATGCAGCTTGTAGTAGCCATGAGTTCATCTAATTAGTCTTGCTCTACAAGACTGAGAATCTATAGAGCTCCTTTGCATCAATATTTCCTAACATGTTTAGTATGCAGATTAATATGTTGCTTTACAAGTGTGCATGTGAAGCTACTTTTACAATCAAGCTTTCCTTGCAGGACCGAGCACCTATAAGGGCCAATCGGACTCTGTGGAGGCTCTCACATTGGGCTTCCCTTAGGAGAGAGTATCTGGGGTGCCCTCTTTGCAAGTTTGAGGACTTGTAAAGCTCTTGCATCCTACGAGATCTTTTTGTTCAACTCTATAGGAGAGAGTACCTACAAAGCCTTTTGTTCACCTTTCCATAGGTCTGAGGGCCTACAGCGCATTTTTTTCAACATATCCATAGGACCGAATGCCTGTGGAGCCATCTCTCTCAAAATTTTCATTTCTTTCTAGCTCCTTACTCTCTCTCTTAAATTCTCTTGTCTTCTTTTCTGAAATTGTATAACCAGATCGAAGATCTGCATCTTCTTCATCCTAAGTATATGCTCTTTCTTTCTTTGACATTGGTTGCTTCCTTGACTTTTGGGTGCATTCTTCTCTTGAAGCAATCAATCCTTACCTTCTTCTCTTAGTTTAATAATTCTTCTATTTGTATTATTTCTTAATTTGGGGACGACGCATAAAACTAAGACAACTCTTTACATTGGGGTCTCTTTTACTTTGCTGACTCAAATCCTTTTGTTTATTGTGTACCTGTATGTATGTGTTTTTATATGTACTAACCCCATGATGTAATGAATTTTTATGTTCTAACATTGTTGTCTTGTGTAGGTCTTTCTTGTGTAATATGTTTGTTTTGTAGTTCTTTAGCCTGGAGGCATGCTTCCTTGGTTCGAAGAGTTATCTACTTCCTCTACAGTATCCTTTTGGCATCATGATATTATTTACGTTTAGTAGATTTCCTTTAGCGTGCATATTAGTGTATATTCATATGCCTGCTAAAGTGGGGGAAAAATGTAATGTCATAAAATTGCACCCCTCTTGTGAATTCCTCTTTCATATCCTCCACCTTAGAAAAATCAAATCCGACCAAGTAACTCCACGTCCTCAGTCTATACCCCATCCACTTGGTGCTTTTTTTTAGTGTTGGTGGGGGAATTTCTATTGGGGAAGAACACACAAAGTGCAGACGTCTGCACGACGCACTGCCATCTTGATAGGATTCTTGCTTATGGAATCTGTAGAGGCATTATGTTCTCCATTGGTGATGAAATGTAACACCCCTGCGACTTCCTTCCAACCTTTGAACGGCTCTTTCCATCCCTTTTCACCTTCAAATGGCTATCCTTCTCATTCAATTCATCTTCTTCACATCTATTTAGCAACTCTTGATTTCCTTCATGCTTCTACACACCAATTTGATCATCTTCATACATTTGAGCTACTTGTCGCACCACTAGCTTCACAACTCCAATATCACAACATCCCACACATTCTACCACAAAATCTGTAGCTTGGTGTCTAGTGAGGCTATTTTCGGTGTTGTTGCGATTGCATCAACTCTACCATTGTTGTGGGCTTGCATTCCTTTCTCATTGGGCTTGAGTGCTTTTGGTCAAGGGTGGTAACACTTTTGTTTACTTTCTTGTTGGATTTGAGAAAGATAGTGTCTCTGGTAGTATTTGATTTCATTTCTATTCTATCATTATTTCCTTTATCATATTTCTATCTATCTCTTTATCTGGTTGTCTGTGGAGGTGGAAACACCAAAGCAGGGGTTTGACTGAGGCAAACCCCTATATAGCCCCAACATTTTCTCTCAATCTTATATATGCAGGTATTGAAGATATTCATGTGCTAGAGGCTTCATTACTTGGGTTGTTGTGAGAAGTTTCTTTCCCTATCCTCCTTAGTTCTATCCTTTATTTTATTTTATTCTAGTTCTATTATATTCTATTACTTTCTCACATTCTTAAGAGTTTTTAGCAATTTGATTGTTAGTAGCATTTAGTTGTTTTTTGTGATAATCTTGGTTTCTGGTCCGTACGAGACACCAACGTGCCTTGAGGACTCTAGCACATCGTGCTGTCATCCTTGTTTTGTGCTAGCATCCTTTGGCTGAGAGACCATCAGTTTGTCTAGAAAACCTTTGTGATCTACTCTTTCTGATTCTGAAACTCTTGCTCTATTCATTAAAGTAGTTTACGGAAATTTGTCTCTTGGGATTCTCTTGAGAATAAAGAGACTCATGAGTAGTGAATCCCCCTTCTTTAAATTTTTGTGAACCCAACATGAACACGCTTTATATATATATATAAAGGACAAATCAAAGATTTATCCTTCAAAAATAAAATGTTCGAGGCACTGCCCATAACCTCATTCCATGTAGTCAATAGCGATATACACCGGCCTTTGACCCGATTTTCTATATCTTTATTTGAAAATATACTTTCTATCTTTCTTACTTCTATCCCTTTCCACCTTTGTTAAGAAGCCTCAAAAATTTCTCTTACAAGCGCGTGACAGTGAGTTCTTCTCTCCTTTCTTATTATTCTTTGTTGATCCCTCTTTTGAAATTCCTTCTAAGGATATTTTGGTGCAAGAGGATGAAATTGTTGATACTTTTCTTAATGTTACTCTACCTTCTCTTCATTCCAATGCACTCTTCTAGAGACGATGCATTAGTGAATGATGAATTTCATCTCACATCAAATCCTCCAAGGATAGATGTTGAGCATATTTCTTCAAATGATTCCTCCATGAGTTGTAAGGAATTCGTAAATATAATCTGTCTCTCCTACCCCTCAAAAGCCTAAGGGATCAGTCATTTACCTAACTCTAGCTAGTCCTTCTCCTAAAATGATTTGTTCTATTAATGGTGTTCCATCTGACAATGATTCTCTTGATCTTTGTAAGGTTCCCTCTTATAGAGTGGTATCCCATAATTATAATACTAGAAGGAATAAAAAAAATATTAATTGACCTACTTCTTTACCACCTTCTCAACCAAGCCTTCCTCAAGAACCTAAACGTACAACTAAAGCACCTGGTGATTACGATATTTTCAAGCAACTCCGCATTACTCTGACCAAGATCTCATTGTGGGAATTTCTTTAGTCTGCTCCAATTTATCAAGGTATACTTTAGGAAGCCTTTCCAAAGATCCTCTTTCCTGCCTCTGCTAGGCCAACGAATGTTAATGTGTTGATGGCTCATATTTGTGTAGATTCGCCAAATATCACGTTCTATCCACAAGAACTTTGGCCCCCGAATGTGTAAAAGCAAGTAGACCCTTTAATGATCATAGCTAACATTAATAACATTGGCATTAGATGTACTCTCATTGACTTCGGTTCAACACTCAATGTGTATAGCATTGATCTATTTCCTAAGAGTACAATTGATTCATCTTCTCTTAATACTTCTTTTATTGTCATTCGTGGGTTCAATAATGTTGGTCGACAAGCCTTAAGCATGATAGTCTTGCCTTTCTCAAATTGTATATATTGGATCGAAGATCTGCATCTTATTCATCCTGAGTATATGCTCTTTCTCTTTTCGATATTAGTTGCTTCCTTGCCTTTTGGGTGAATTCTTCTCTTGAAGAAATGAATCCTTACCTTCTTCTCTTTGTTTAAGAATTCTTCTATGTGTATTATTTCTTAATTTGGGGACGACGCATAGTATTGAGACAACCCACATCGAGGTCTCTTTTACTTTGCTGACTCAAATCCTTTTAGTTTGTTGTGTGCCTATATGTATGTGTTTTTATATGTTCTAACCCCATGATGTAATGGATTTTTATGTTCTAACATTGTTGTCATGTGCAAGTCTTTCTTGTCTAATATGTTTGTTTTGTAGGTCTTCAGCCTGGGGGCATGCTTCCTTGGTTCGAAGAGTTATCTGCTTTCTCTACACTATCTTTTTGGCATCATGATGTTATTTATGTTTAGTATATTTCCTTTAGCATGCATATTAGTGTAGATTCATATGCCCGCTAAAGTGGGGGAAAAATGTAATATTATAAAATTGCACTGCTCTTGCAAATTCCCCTTTCATATCCTCCACCTTAGAAAAATCAAATCTGACCAGGTAACTCCATGTCCTCATTTTGTACCCCATCAACTTGGCACTTGTTTTTAGTGTTGGTGGGGGAATTTATGTCGGGGATGTGCGTGTGATGCACAGACGTTTGCGCGGTGCACTATCATCCTAATAGGATTCCTGCTTCTGGAATCTACAGAGGCATTATGTTCTCCATTGGCAATGAAATGTAACACCCCTTTTCCTTCCCGCCGACCTTTGAACGGATCTTTTCCTCCCTTTTCACCTTCAAATGGCTATCCATCTCATTCAATCCATCTTCTTCACATCTATTTAGCAACTCTTGATCTCATTCACACTTCTACACACTAGTTTGATCATCTTCATATATTTGAGCTACTTGTTGCACCACTAGCTTCACAACTCCAATATTGCAACATACCACACATTCTACTATAGAAGTTGCAGCTTGGTGCCTAGTGAGGCTTCTTTTGGCATTGTTGTAGCTATGTCGACTCTACCATTACTGCGGGCTTGCATTCCTCTCTCATTGGCCTTGAGTGCTTTTGGTCGAGGGTGGTAACACTTTTATTTACTTTGTTGTTGGATTTGAGCAAGATAATGTCTCTTGTAGCATTTGCTTTCATTTCTATTCTAGCATCATTTCCCTTATCATATTTCTATCTATCTCTCTATCTGGATGTCCAATATGGAGTTGGAAACACCAAAGCGGGGGTTTGATTGAGGAAAACCCCTATACAACCCCAATATTTTTTCTCAATATTATATATGCAGGTATTGAAGATACTCATGTGCTAGAAGCTTCATTACTTGGGTTGTTGTGAGAAGTTTATTTCTCTATACTCTTTAGTTCTATCATTTATTTTACTTTATTCTAGTTCTGTTATATTGTGTTACTTTCTCTCATTCTTAAGAGTTCTTAACAATTTCATTGTTAGTAGCATTTAGTTGTTTTCTGTGATAAACTTGGTTTCTGGTCTGTATGAGATGTTAGCTTGCCTTCGGGACTGTTGCACGTCGCGGTGTCATCCTTGTTCTGCACTACTGTCCTTTGGCCAAGAGCTCGTCATTCTATCCAGAAAACCTTTGTGATCTACTCTTTCTGATTATGAAACTTTTGCTCTATTCCTTGAGGTAGTTTAGGGTAGTTCGCCCCTTGGGATTCTCTTGAGAATAAAGAGACTCATGAGTAGTGAATTTCCCTTCTCTCTAGTAAGGAACCAATAATGACAGACCAAAGCCAATGGTTGGATTATTTCATTCAAGAAGACATTTTGTTCAAAGGAAATCAATTATTTATTTCGAGGAGTTCAATGAGGGAGAATCTGATCAAAGAGAAACATAGTGGAGGACTTGTAGGACATTTTGGAGTGGAAAAGATAGTAGCTTTGGTGAGTGAGCACCATTTTTGGCCGTAGATATATAAGGATGTCAAGAAGTATGTTCAGAGTTGCAAAATTTGTCAAGTTGCAAAAGGGAGTAGTTAGAATATTGGATTGTATAAACCTTTGAAAATACTAGAGAGACCTTGGGAAGATATAAGCATGCATTTCATAATGGGATTTCCAAGAACACAAAGAGGATATGATTCTATAAAGGTAGTAGTGGAAAGATTTTTTAAAATGGCACATTTCATTCCTTGCGAGAAGACTAATGATTATGTGCATGTTGCTAACTTATTTTTGAAGGAGATTGTGAGATTGCATGGATTACCTAAGAGTCTAGTTTCAGACAAAAATATCAAGTTCATTGGATACTTTTAGAGAATATTATGGAAGAAGATGAAGACATACCTAAAGTTTAGTTCAGAATATCATCCACAGACAAATAGACAAACAAAAGTGGTAATGTTTTTTTGGGTAACCTATTATGATGTTTGGTTGGCGAGAAGGTAGGAAACTAGGATATAGTTCTACTACAAGCATAATTTGCATACAATAATTTAGTAAACCAGAGCACTGGGAAGACACCATTTGATATTTTCAAAGGAGTACAACCCATAGGAGTTGTAGAGCTAAGAGACATTATTTTGGAGGATAAGAGGAGTGCGAAGGTAGAATATTTTGTAGGATTCATGGAAAGATTTCATAATAAAGTCTGGAAGCACTTGGACGACATGAACAATAAGTATAAGGAAAAGGTAGATGAGCACATGAGATATAATGAATTTACTATTGGAGATAAAGTAATGGTATATTTAAGGAAGGAGAGGTTTCTAGTTGAAGCATACAATAAGTTGAAGATGAGGAACTTTGGACCTTGTAAGATTCTAAGGAAGTATGATTTAAGAAATGCATATGAAGTAGAGTTACTAGAGACATTGGGTATATCACCTATTTTCAATGTTATAGACATCTATGAGTATCATGAAGGATAGTCAAGTGGCAGTAGAAGTGAAGCATATTTGAAAGAGTAGTTACCACATCAACCACCAAATGAGATTGAGTGGATTTTGGATATTAGAACTAGAAGGAGCACTAGGAACAAGCAATACAAAGAATTCTTGGTGAAGTGCAAACGTAGACTAGTGGAGGATTCATCTTGGATTTCTTAGGTTGAGGTGGATTGTCTTAGTTTTCCTCTTAGCCCTAGAAAGTGAGGTAATCAATTTTCTTCCAACCCCGAGTGTCTGATGCAGGAGCATCCCTAGTTGTAAAGGAATCCTATATCAACCAAAAACATTTCTTTTCTTGCATTTCATTCAATGGCAGTTTCAAAATTTTATTCTATATTTCAACACATTATTGAACTTCTTAGCTCGCAAAGTAGGATATAGCATTTACACAAAGTCATCTACAACATATCCAAATTTGAGATCATTTACATTTTTCTATTGAAAGTTATTGCTCTTAGAATTTCATTGTAATTCATAGTCAGAGCATTTGGGGCTGACCTAGTCTAGATTTCTTAGTGCAGACCTATTCCAAAACATGTGAAGCTTAATAGAACATCATACAAGAATTTTGGGTCAAATGGGATCTATCTTCAAGATTCACAAGCCATTTCATTTCATTAAGAAATTATCTTTCATGCTGTAAGGCCGACATTCATGTGTGATCATTCATCAAGTTTTGCAAACCCTTGTGGCTGACGCAAACCTTTGTTGGAGCTGGAGAATCATATTTAAGAGCATTTGTAATTCATTGTAATCATTATTTAGTAGTTAGTTTAGTAACTTAGATTCAAGTTCACAATTTATGATTTCTAGTTTTTGGACTGTAAAGGCCTTTGGCTAGTTGTAATGTTGAATGCCCTTGCAACATGCTTGTGAGACCTAGTTATTCACCCATGAGGAAAATGTTACATGTAAAATTGCCAACTCAATAAAGATTCATATTTGCAGAAGATTTATTTGTGTTAATTCCATTGTGTTGACTTTAAGTTGCACGGTCTGGACTTGAAACATAGAAAATAGGTGAACCAAAATGTAGACTAATGATTCACCTTATTTCTCTAGTTTCATTCAAAATGTGTGCTATAATGTGTAAATGAGTAACATAATTTAAATCTAACCCAACTACCAGTTAAAGGTAGATATGGAAAGGGTTAAATGTTGTGTACCTTTCACCAAAAGTGCTTTTTCAAACCTCACTAAGGACTCATTCACCCTATGGTGAATGGGTCTTGACTAGGGCTCCAAAAAATTAGTTTTTGGGTTATGTTCTTCAATGTTTGCACTTCTAGATTCTAGTTGGACACTTTCAAAAACTCAGAAATAAAACTTGTAGCTTAGTTTCTGTGATTTTGCAAGAAAGGTGACAACTTTGCAATTTTTCTCTTCAAATGATCAACCTAAAACCATGCCTTATTTGAAACCTTGGAGTATAAATCTACAAGATTGCATGAAGTGGCCTCAATGAATGTAGATATTGATCTTGAGCCTTGATGTGAAACAATACCTTGAATATGCTTGATTGATCTTGAATGCTACATCAACATATTAGATCAACAACATGCATGATGCATTATGCCTTTAACATGAAATGAATCTTGATTGCTGCAATGATCTATAAATCTGCCCTTGAATGCCTTCAAATTCTCTTGAATGCTCTTGATAATGTTCACTTGAATGCTCTAGGTGCTCATGAATTTTTTTTAGGATTGCTTAGATGAAACTTAGTGAAATGACCTCTTATTCATACACATCTTAAGATTAATTCCTGAAATTCAAATATCACAAGCTAACATTGAATTATAGATTTCAAATCATTAAAATACTGCCAAAAACATATTTCAAGGAGGGGTACTAGGTCTAAGTGAGGACCCATTTTCCATGTGGTGAATGGGTCCTAGGTGGCCACTTACCTAGGACACACATCGAACAAGGTGAAATGCTATGTAAAAATAGGGTCCTAGGACCTAGCGAGGACCCATTCACCATGTGGCGACTGGGTCCTAGGTCACCTACCTAGGACACACACCTTCTAAAATTAAGTGTTGTGTAATTTAATTTATGAATGTCAGGTTTTATCCCTCAAAATTTGTAATTAATTAGGCTTGGATTTGAATTAAAGGGGCCAATTAAGGAAAATTAACATCAATTAATTAATAAAGCTCTAGATTAGTGTGAAAGTGTAAAGATACACTTTACAACACCCTAAATAAGACACAATTAAGTCCATTTAGTTAAAAAGGGTCCTAAACTTAATGTGAATGTGTAAAACACATTACAACACTAAATCAAGGAAACATTAAGCTTATTTTAATATTAATTATTCCCAAATTAAGTGTGAAAAAGGGATACTTTTTTCTGTTACTACATTTCCCCCCACTTTAGTGAGAGTATGACCCCATGTCAAACTCACACTAAAGTAGACATTCAAGACACTTATGTATGCAACAATGAAAAAGATACAATCATACAACATCAAAGACCAAAAATATCAAGCTTGGATGGTCCAACGTGATTTGGAACACATCTAAGCTATCATTTTGTGCTCACTCTGAGGTAGTGGAAATTCAGGCTATCCATTAGGTGAGTCTTCCAATGGGGTGGAAAATGAGAGAATCATATTAGGCTCCCATACCATATCAAAGCTATCCTCCTAACAACTTCAATAAGGCACCACAATGCTAAGCAAGGCTCCACAGGCAAGCAAGGTGTGTTATGCTAGTGTCATTGAAATTAGGGTTTCAAGCTCCATAAGGCTTAACAAGCCATGTTATTTCAAACACCTGTGAACATGGTGTAGGCTCCATAGGCAAGCAAGGTGTGTTATGCTTGGTGGCCTTTATTAGGGTTCGAGCTTCACAAGGTTAGCAAGCTACATTATGCCAAACAATTATGAACATTATATATATATGGTTTTTGTTCAAGGGGATCTTCCTTCATTCATGTAAGGTCTTCTTCTTAGGGATCATCATGCCTAATATCTCCAAGAGAAGAAAAATAAAGAGTAAAAGTTTTGCAACTTAGGGAATGCAGTGCATCGCATTACCACTAAGAGGAAAGTTGTATGCTATGAAATATCACTCTTGGAGGACATCAAACCCAATGACACCACCAAGAAAATGACACATCACGAGAAAAATAAAATCACACCATGAAATATGCAACATGTCGAAAGATATTATCAATGTATTCCCCCACTTTAGAGCGATTGCTAATACCATTGCTATGAGAAATTGCTTTAAAGTAGCCAATGTTTACTCCTAAGACATGAGATATTTACTTAGAAATCCCAATGCCAAGTCATATGTTTTCAAAATTAAGCTAAATCACGAAAAAGGAGGGAGGGGTTGCCCCCCAAAATACATAAGGGATCTATGGATTTGAGGTCAGTATATCTTTGCTACAATGTGATTATAGAGTTAAGAAACATCATCATTCCCCAAATACTTATAGAAATAGAAGAATGACACAAAAAGAATGAAAAAAAAAGAAAAATCCTTTTCGGTCAATATGGAAGAGACCTAAATGTCTCGACACCTTGCATCATCCCCAAAAGGAAAACACAAGACAAGCAAAAAAGAATAAAATTTTTACGACATAGAGAAGAATGTAGATACATATAGAGGAATGCACAAAGAGAGAGAGAGATACATCAAACAAAACAGTACATGGGATCATATTACACACATGAAATCACATAAAGAAACATGAAAAAAAAAGAAAAGAAAAAGACTAGTAAGGCACATGCGAGTCAACCTATAGCAGGTTATCTGCATCACAATCTTGATCAATATATGCGGAAGACAGACAACTAGCCAAAGGGACACCATCAAATGCCAAAAATAGGACAAGGCTAACTAACCCCTTGCCCTCACTAAGTGTAGGACAAGGGTGAGCTAAGATAGGTGATAAGAATGAGCTCCTTGTGATAAAGAGAATGATTTGCAATGAATGTATAACATGTGATAGTGAGAATGCTACGACCCTACAAATATTACATGGCAAGGAGTGAGATGCATGCTATGTAATCATTTGATAACAATCACCATCATCAAAGTAAAAATCACTCAATATAAATTTTAATGCATGACACTCATCAGTAAGATGCCCAAGAGTTCTATGATATATGCAATAATTCATGTTTTTCTTAGGTATGCTACTTTTACTATGAGGTGGCAATTTAATCCAACCTTTTTTAAGGAGGCGCTCCATCTTTCGTTCAATTTTTGTTTGAGTATGAAAGAATGGAATTTTTTTGAGTTTGTAAGGTTTTTTTCGCTTGCTTGATTCACTAACTTGTTGAGGAAGATTGTGAGAAGGAGGACCTAAGATTCCCTTAGTATCCTTATGAGGCATTGGTTGTTCCTAGGGAGGAAGACACTTATGTTAGGAGAAGGATCTTGATATCCTAATCCTTTGGTTTGTTCAATAGAAACTTGCTCTAAAAGTTTATGAATTTCATGTTGTGTACCTTTCACCAAAAGTGTTTTTTCAAACCTCACTAAGGACTCATTCACCCTATGGCAAATGGGTCCCGGCTAGGGCTCCAAAAAATAAATTTCTGGGTTCTGTTCTTCAATTTCTACACTCCTAGATTCTAGTTGGACACTGTCGAAATGCTGAAAATAAAACTTGTAGCTTAGTTTCTGTGATTTCGCAAGAAAGGTGACAACTTTGACAACTTTACAATTTTTCTCTTGAAATGATCTTCAACCTAAAACCACACCTTATTTGAAACCTTGGAGTACAATTCTAAAAGCTTGCATGAAGTGGCCTCAATGAATGTAGATCTTGATCTTGAACCTTGATGTGAAAAAATGCTTTGGATAATACTACATGAACACATTAGCTCAACAAAATGCATGATGCATTATGTCTTTGACATGATGAAATGAATCTTGATTGCTACAATGATATTCTATAAATCCGCCCTTGAATGCCTTAGAAATGCTCTTGAATGCTCTTGATAATGCTCACTTGAATGCTCTAGGTCTTCATGAAATTTTTTTAGGATTGCTTAGATGAAACTTAGTGAAATGACCTCTTATTTATACATATCTTAAGATTAATTCTCAAAATTCAAATGTCATAAGTTGACATTGAATTATGGATTTCAAATCATTAAAATACTGCCAAAAACATATTTCAAGGAGGGGTCCTAGGTCTAAGTGAGGACCCATTCACCATGTGGCGAATGGGTCCTAGGCCACTTACCTAGGAAACACATCAGAAAAGGTGAAATGCTATGTAAAAATAGGGTTCTAGGACCTAGTGAGGACCCATTTTCCATGTGGCGAATGGCTCTTAGGTCACCTACCTAGGACAAACACCTAAAATTAAGTGTTGTGTAATGGAATTTATGAATGTTGGGTTTGATCCCTCAGAATTTGTAATTAATTAGACTTAGATTTGAATTAAAGGGGCCAATTAAGGAAAATTAACCTCAATTAATTAATAAAGCCCTAGATTAGTGTGAAAGTGTAAAGATACACTTTACAACACCCTAAATAAGGTAGAATTAAGTTCATTTAGTTAAAAAGGGTCCTAAACTTAATGTGAATGTGTAAAACACATTACAACACTAAATCAAGGCAACATTAAGCTTATTTTAATATTAATTATTCCCAAATTAAGTGTGAAAAAGGGATACTTTTTCTGTTACTATAGGGATATTCTTTCTAAATCCTTTATCCATGATTGCACCAGGTTGTGGCTCAAAGATAATCGATAAGGTAGGAACATGATCCAAAGATGATTGTGTTGTAATACTTCCTTGGGTAAATGAGTTAGCAAATTCAGGCTCAAGACCAGAGCTATTTAAAGCTTGAGAAGCCATAATTCAATAACTTCTTCTAATAGGAATGTTAGATTGAGAGCATCGGGTCATGAAGCTCATAAATCAAGTATAAGTTTTAGGACACACAAATGTTCCTAAGAAGGGAAAGATATAAGAAAGTGATAGAAAGATGGATATGATGATTATATGTTAGAATAATAGAATGTATCTTAGGTTTGTGTTTTGCAATAACATAAGAGAATAAGGATTTTAAATTCTTTATTTTCTAAATTAAACATACAATGCTTGCAAATGGTAAATAAGATATTCAATAATCTAATGCCTTAACAAATTATTTAATAAGATTAAAAATAGATGTAATTAAATTAGAAGATCTACAATTGTAAGCTAAGTTGGGTTCACAAAAATGTTTGGTGATAAAAAGAGGGAGATATAGGCTAAATATATTAACCTAAATCAATATTTCCACCCTAAACATTGGAACACAAAATTAACCAAGGGGTTGTGCTTGGCTATTATCCCCAAGGGAGAGCCAAGAAGGTTTTGGTTTTGTTGTTGTAAAGTGTAAGGATTGATAAGATGATGCAATGAACTAGACAAATTATGATCAAATTGATCAAATGTGATAGAATGCAAATGCTACAAAAAAATGATAAAATAGAGAACAAAACTAAACAAAATATACAAAGAGGGACTCGGTGTTGAAGACTAGAGTTGATTGTACCAGATGCTAGAGCACCATGCAAACTCTAACATGCCCTGCAGGTGTTTGAAAGATGTAAAAAATTAGGGTTTTGTTGCTTGTATAGATTTGGTACTATATGAACACTTATGACAGTGAAAATAAAAAATTAGTATGCAAATATGCATAAATAATCAACATTCCCTAGTTTATCAATGATGAACTAATGAAGACATGAAATGGGTTTTAGGAGTCTCCAAAAAAGTCAAGATGTCAAATCCTCCTTCCACAACAACCTAGAGACCTACAAAATAAAAGGGGGGGAAGGGTTGTGTTGTATAGGGGCTTGCCTTGGTTAAACATTATGTTGGTGTTCTCATCTCCATAATAAGAATAATGGTTGGTGATAAATACTATGTGCTCTCGAGGGAGCAAAGGCTAACACATAATAATAACAATAACAACACAAAAATAGATTTACTTCATAGATGTAAAACCCTTGTTAGACTGATATAGCCATGCAAGTTGCACACAAGGATGAAGGAGAGGTTCAAGTGTTAGCACGTGCAACAATAATAATAACAATAAATAAGAAACATCATATGATACTTATACATAAATTCATTGGTAGATTGCAGACTATAATTGACTTGACTTATGTCTCTAATCATTTTCTTTCTTGCTTTCTTGTTTCTAATCTTTCTCTTCTTGTTCTAGACCTAGTGAAGGAGAAAAGGGGTTACATATATGAGATCAAGCACATATCGGGATAACCATTTAGAGAAGTAAAAAATAAGGTTATTTCCTTAATCACAACAAGGTTGAATTTTAAATTTTAAATTTTGGTGCAAATGGATAGGATGCTAGTGTGTCACTACTTTCCAAACCTAATTCAATTCGAATGAGCCAAGCACTAGAGGATTTAACCAAGTTTTCCAAAAAGATGATGAAATAGGTACACCACAAGCATAACTAGGCACATGCGATAAACTGAGTGTCAAATCTAGCATGAAATTATAAGTGACAATAATTTACGATGCTACAAAAACATACTCTAAAATTATGGAGTGTTCCATAGGTGCTTTAGACTCTTGAAGTCCAAAATAGGTAAAACACTATAAACTTGTAGTGGTCTAAAATTTTGTAACAGTTAGGTTCTACAAAGTTATAATGGAGTCTAAAAACCCACGCTAGTAGGTTAGATTAGAGTTTGGAAATATATAACAATTGAGAGTTTAAAGTCTTTTGGTAGCTTAAACTTTAGAGTCCACTTGTAGTTTAGACTTCAAAGTTTGGATGTCTAGGTCAGACTTCTAAGTTAGGATGCAATTCAAACATTAGATTCAATTTTTAGGTCAAAATTTAGAGTTCTTGTAGGTTAAACTTCAAAGTTAATTTGTAGGTCAAAATTTAGAGCATTCTTATAGTTCCAATCTTTAGATTCAATTTTTGGGTTATAATATAGAGTTGGTTTGCATATTTATACTTTAAAGTCAACTTGTAGGTTGAACTTTGAAATCAACATACAAGTTTTAATTTAGAGTTAGTTTAAAGATTCATACTTTGGAGCTATCTTATAGAAAATAGGATTTTTTGGTGATACAATCACAGGTTAAAAACCAAATGATAGAAAAGAATAATGGTTTGAATTACTAAATAGTCAACATTCTAGTACAATATAGAAGACAAGGGTTTGGAGGTGTAAATTTTTTGTCAAAATATTGATGGTACCCTAAAAAAGAGGAAGAAAGCTTATAGTAAACATAAATAAATAAAAATGGTGGATATTATAAAAAATCTACACAAAAATTCAAATCAATGATGATATGTTTCATGGTGTAAACCCTATAAAAAATCTAGGCAATGACATAAGATAAATTGAACTATTAAAAAAATTGTTGAAAATCTTCTAAGAAGGACAACATTCTTCTTATTCAAACTAGGAATCCTCTATGAAATGTCATAAATGGAGAAAAATTTGATTAACCTTTATAAAACACCCAAAAAAACTCTAGTTAGACTAAATTGTAAAAGTGTTTTTATAAAAAAATCATTTGTACAAGTACAATCATATGAAAATATGTAGTTTAAGTACAAAAGCAAAAGAAAGATGCATGTGTTGAAAATTAATAAAATGATAAGAAATTTTTACTTTCTCATGCCTTTTGAACTTAATGGTGGTGTCTTTTTAAATTTGTGATGAATTTATGATAATGCTAAGTGCGAGATTAAAAAATAGGAACTTATTTCTAGCCATGGCTTTGATACCATGTTGGAGTAGCAACAAAATTAATAAAAATTCTAAAGTCTTCCACAAATGAACATGCACACATTAATACCAAAAATTATCATAAAGCGAATCTAAAAATATATAATTAACCCCTTATATATGTAAGACAAGGAGAAAGAAGGAAGGTATGAGTAAATTACTAACTAATCTTCCAAGACATGTGATACATGTAGATAACTTGGAACAAGTGTGAGGACATGTGTAAAGTCCTTACGAGGTGAAATAACAAAATAAAAAACCTCTAAGAGAGCTTAAGCCTAGTATGAATAGGTCTACTATGTAAAGGTAAACTAGGTAGGCAATACCACTTTTCACACTAATGACATTAAACTAAGAGTATATTTATTTTGAGTTGACATAAGTGATACATTATATATGAAATTAATCGATAATGAGAAAAATTAGATTTTTAATAAAATAAATCTAAATAATTTTTAGAATCCACATTACATGAATATGACCATTTTTAAGTGTTATGACTAACCCATAAAAAATACTATATTGTTTTTTTTTTAGTTTGATTATTTCACCAAAAAATACATCTCAATAAATATTCAATAATGCACAAAATTGTTAGAAGCTCAACAAAATATTGTACCATTCAATCAATATGGTCTTCTCTCTTTTTCTTTAGGGATAGATATAGTGATAATAGGTCAGTTCTAAGGCCTTGTAAGAGAAAATAAATCTTATGACTAACTCAATAAAATATATCTTATATTTGGCATTAAATTTATTTATAAGATATTCATTTAAATGTTCATGTATAAAGATACACAAATTTAATTGTCTTGGTGCTAATTAATTTGGGTTCTTCGCATGATAATTACTTTCATACTCATATCACTTGTGGCCAAGAAAACATCAAAGCCAAGGTAAATAATAACATTATTGTGATGAGAAAGTTAAATGACCACATTAAAAAATTTATGAGATATAGTATTCATTTTAAATTTAATGATTTAACAATAAAAGAATTTGAATAAATAAATGATTTGATTATTTATTATAATATTTTAATAGACATAAAAATATTTGATTAGAATATTTCAATTACTAATCCCCATCAAAAATTAAAATTAAAATAATGATAAAAATTAACACATCATTTATAGAAATTTAGTATAGAAGGAGAATAGATATTTTAGGGGAAAGGAAAAAGAAAACACATATTTTATTAAAAAATATTTCTTAACAAATTAGTCCAAAATGAAAAAATGTCATTATAATTCTCACCGTCCACCACACATGCTCTCCATTTTTATTTTCATCATGAGTTATCTTCAAATAAATAATTTTTTTAAAAAAAATTATGTTGCTTTGAAGTCCAAATAGATCTCCATTATTGAAAGGGGACTTGCATTAAATGTTAACAATTTCTTTCTTGTGGTATTCTTCCTAAAAAAATATTATAAGATATGTTCAATCAACTCAAGGATGTGAGCAATTGTAGTTAAGTGGGAATATCCCCAAAAAGATTATTCCATGAAATTTAGGCAAATAAACTCCTATTTCGTGGAATTTCTAAACTACATATGAATTTTTCCACTAAGATGATTTTTTTGACAAATTGAGAACCATCAAACCAATAAGAAATATAACATATTTAAGAATGTCACTTAAGAAATTTTTATTTGTGAGGTTAAAACCAAAACCAGTGCTAAGGATTTCACATACTCCAAATGTTTCCCCTTATTTTTTATTATCATTTTTAAAATATGACATAGGTGAACCTTAATATTGAAGGACTTATGTACATCACATGTTTGATTTTCCATTACTTTCAAGTTTATTAAGCTATTCCCAACACCAAAGAACCACTTCTCAATACAAGGTTTAAAACACTTATTCCAAACACATACAACATTTAATATTTATTATATTAGAACCTTAAACTCTTTCACCACATTTTGATTTAATAAATCCTTTCTCTCACTTGAACTACACAAATTTCCTTAAACTCTTTCACCACATTTTGATTTAATAAAACCCTTTCTCTCATTTGAACTACAAAAAATTTCATTGCACACCTAAAATATTTATTGATTTTGTTTGTCATCAACCTTTGACCCAAGTTTCTCAATTATTTTCTTATTTTAAATTGCTCACTTATCTTGTATTGGTAAATACATTAAGGTGCCATTTGAATCCTTTGAAATTTCATTCATTAATGTTTTATTTTATAATTTTTCATTGAGGTTTTTTTTGTTCCTATATTTGAAATGGGTTTTCATTTCTCACAAATTGAATTAGAATTGACTTGATCTTCAACAATGCCCTTAAGAAAGATGGATTAAAATAATTTCTTTTAGAACAGTGTGTATAGTGTAAGGTGAAAATTATAATAGTCTTTGTTATTTTAACCATTTTATTTCAATTTTATAATGTCACAAATAATGCCTTTCAAACATAGCATTAATAGTGTAGTACATTTTATGATGTTGTAACAAAATGTATTATTAGACTTTAAAATATTGGAAGGGCATTCCATCTTCCAATTGCAACATAAATATTTGGCGACAATACATATCAAATAAAATTCTAGGCTTACCTTAAGAAGACACTTCATAATTCAATCTCAAATGACAATTGCTTCAATTGAAAAAAGAAAAAAAAATAAAAATAGACAATTAAATTTAAATTTGAATATATCTATTTTATTGTATGTCATACATAGACATACTATATAGAATTAATTTAAAATAATACTTTTTATCAATAAGAACAAAACAAAAATAATAAGAAAATGCATATACATTCACACTTTAGTAGAGAAGGGGAGGAGAGGGAATCTTTAAGGGGCAAGGGAATGGGAAGGGGGAGAAAAAAACAACTTTATTAAAATATTTTTTTTGGAACATTTTTATCAAAAAATACAATAACTTCGTCCATGATCTTGAAGCATTTAAAACGATATTTTTTGTTGAAATATAATACTCCAATAACAACTAAAAACCCAAATACAAAGCTCAATCCAATTCCCACTTCCCACCATAGGTCTTCATCCCACTCTTTTTGATTGACATCTTCATCATGAGTGCTCTTTGGAGAAAGAGAAGAGGAACAATTTATGTTGACTTGAATTCCACAAAGATGTGCATTATTTGAAAATGAAAAACCGTCAAATGTTAAAAATTGGCCCCCTTGTGGTATTCTACCAGAAAACTTATTATAAGATATGTTCAGATAACTCAAAAATGTGAGAAGTTGTAGTTCTGCAGGAATACCTCCACTAAGATTGTTTCTTGAAACATCAAGTGATTCCAATTTCACAAGTTTTCCAAAAGTAGTAGGAATTTTTCCATTGAGATGATTTCTTGACAAATTGAGAACTTTTAGACCGACAAGGAATCCAAGGCCTTGAGGAATATCACCTGAGAAGTTGTTATCAGAGAGATCAAGACATCGAACCATTGCCAAAGATTTCACATACTCTAGAATTTGGCCTTTGCTAACTATTTCCATCTTATATAAATAAGATATTGAGCTAGAATTTGAATATTGAAGGATGTCTAAACTTTCTGTTTGATTTGTCATTGCTTTCAAGTTTCTTAAGCTACTTGGAATAGCTCCAGACAAATTGTTGTTTGACAAAATCAAGACTTGAAGATGCTGTAGTTTTTCCAATTGTAAAGGTATTTCACCTTTAAATTTATTAGATCTCAATACTAAAATCCGGAGATCAATCAACTCCCCCACCCAATTTGGGATGCTTCCTTGCATCTTATTATATCCCAAATCTAGAATCTCCAAAGAGGTACAATTTTGTAGTGATGATGGAATTTCCCCTTGCAATTTATTGCCTCCCAACTTTAGTGTTTGAAGACAAACCATACTCCTAATCTCACCATCCAAATGGTTGTTTTCTAGATTCAACACCTGTAATGTAGATGAGCAGTTCCCAAAACTTGTAAAAATATTACCTGCAAACTTGTTATTTGACACATCTAGAACCTCCAAATGAAGCCCTTTACAAATAGAATGTGGAAAGACACCACCAATACTATTATTTGCAAGTGACAAATAAATGAGTTGACTAGGGATATATTTGTCCATGTTTTCTAGAATGATGCCATCAAATTGATTCTCTGACATGTCAAGGAACTGCACATTAGGATGTGGCACAAAAACATTCCCTTGTAACTTATTTCTATGCAAGTCCACATATTGAGCATCAAATGCACTGAACTTAGAGGACAAAGGTCCTCTAAATTGATTATGTGAGAGATTAAGTGCCTGCAAGAATGTAAGGTCCCATAACCATTCTGGAAAATTTCCACTCAAAGAATTGTTGGACAAGTCTATAAACTCTATGGTGTATTGAGTAGATATGAAAGTTGGCAAATCCCCATGCATATTACAAGAAGTCAAATACAAATATTGAAGTTGAAATTTAGGGATCCAATAAGGGTTGGTTTCTATTGTTAAGGAATTGTTGGAAAGGTCCAAAAAACTAATCTTTGTGAAATTTTCTAGTTGAGAAAGTAAGAAAGTACCACTCAAATAGTTATTACTAAGAGAAAGCAAGACCAAGGAGGAGAGATTACCAAAAGTATATGGCAAGCTCCCATTTAACTGGTTCACATCAAGGTAAAGTTCCGATAGCTTTGATAGTCCACCTAAAGAGCTCCACGGAATGTTGCCTATTAGCGAGTTAGAAGAAAGATCCAAGATGGTCAATGAGGACATATTTTCAATAGCAAAAGGAAGAGTGCCTTCAATTTTGTTATCCCAAAGATTCAAATGGGTCAATGAGGACATATTTCCAATAGTAGGAGGAAGTATGCCTTCAATTTTGTTACCCCAAAGACTCAATTGAGTCAAGGAGGACATATTCCCAATAGAATTTGGAATCACTCCTCCCACATTTGATTGTGTAATAGAAAGGCTATTGAGTTGGGAAGCATATTGCACAATGAAGGGGAGGTTTACATTGAGATTGGGGTTGTTGGATAAGTCAAGGTTGCTCAAGTGGGGAAGACTTAACACAGTGGAAGGGATGGAACCATGGAGACCGTAGTTGGAGAGTGAAAGGGAAACCAAAGATGTAAGATTTGAAATCCAAATGGGAAATGGTTGGTGAGTGACATCACTGTCAAAAAGGTAGAGATGAGAGAGAAAGGTGAGGTTTACAAGAGAAGAAAGAATTGTACCTGACTGTCCAGACAAGCCGAGTGTTATAAGATTGATGAGGGACACAACATTCTTTACCACACCATCATCTTCCATTGTTAGATTCACATAGAATAGATAGAGATGCTCCAAGCCTCTCAAATTTCGAATCCATGAACCTGATTGCCTCATCTCTAAATTATAATTGTCAGAGACGTCCAAAATTTTCAAGCTAGAAATGTTGCCAAACTCACTTGGAATTTGACCGATGAGATGATTATAGGAGATGTCCAAAAATTCCAAGCTAGACATGTTGCCAAGCTCTCTTGGAATCCGGCCAATAAGCCCACAATCTCTCAAGCTCAAATGCGTCAATCTGTTGAGGCTTTGAAAATGTGAAGGGAAGGGAAGAGGGGACAAGTCAACTTTGCTCAGATCAAGGTACTCCAAATGCTGCAGTTGGACTAAAGCGGGGAAAATTAGGCTGCTTGAATTTCTCCCTACCGCTGACAAGGGATAGAAGGTGCTAAGACCGATACCAACTACATGCCCTGTGCCCCTGTGGCAGGTGATTCCCTTCCACAAGCAGCAGTATAAGCCTTTCCATGATGCCAACTGGTCACGTGGATCGTGCAGGTGCTGTTTGAAGTGGATGATGGCACTTCTTTCGTGAGGAGGACATCCCCACCAACAGTCGCAGGTGCCCACCATGACCAACAACGCCACCACCCAAATCATCCATTTACCCATCTTTACTTTATACCCCCTCAATAGTGAGTACATCCCACAACACTATGAATTGAGGCTTCTTCTGTGTATAGAATTGGTTGTATATTGATGAATATTTATAACACCCACAGACCATGTACGTTGCATTCCTGGAACATTCAGCTCCAACCAAAGTCTTGAGAGCGTAGAAAATATAAAGAAACTGTTAAAAGAACGATACTTCTCAAAGTCTTCTCTCAATGTGCGGAAAAGTCGTTCAGTAATAGCGTTCAGTCTTTTGAAAATTTGCAGAAGTACTTGGAATGATCAGTTTGACTGGAAATAAGTGATATGCGCAACTGTATTGATTATGTTGAACAGTGTTTGTAATGAAGTACCGAGTAAGATTTCAAGTCGTTTGCAATGGACAATTAAATATGAATGACATTGATTGAAATTTTGAATTGTTTGGAATCGACAATTAAAGCACGATTCTTTGGTTGGGATGTGAACATAATAAATCCAGTTGTTTACTTTGAGTGGTAGTGGGAAAAGAAAATGGCAGAGTTGGAGTGAGTACTTAGTCTATTTTCTAGAAGAGTTGAAGAGAATAGTCTATTTTCTAGATAAGAAATTCACAACAAATTTCCTTTGGTAGTTGCGGTTGACCATCAACTTCAGGCATTGAGTCACCTAATGAGGATGCTAGTGAGGGAATAAGAGGCCTTGAGAAGAATTATCTAGGGTTTTACAATGTACTTATAATGCACGTTTTCCTCCAACGCATGATATTGATTTACTACCATTCTCATTAGCTATCTTTTATGTTATTTTTTGTCTAGTTCATATCATAAGAGATTCTACATTTTTCAATCATAAGAGATTCCAATAAGAGATTCCAACTTCAAGCGTATAAATACAAGGAATTAAATAAACGATATAGATATTTTTTCTCTCAATTTTTTATTATTGAAATGAATGAGAGTTGTCATACTTAAGAATTATTACTTTGAAACATACATATCAATGGAATCTCTTTCATATCTTGAGAGCATAAAGGAGGTTGCTCAAGTATGCTTAACAATAGAAAAAATATTATTTGTGAAGGCTTGAATATGTAATGTACACCTCTTTATTGTTGTAATAAGTTAATGAGTTCAAAACTTAGCTTATAAATAGAAAAACACAGTTAACCAAAGATTCTTTTCAAAGTCAAAGCCTTGATATTTTAATGTTTTATAATCTTTGGCAGTTTGCTTCAATTAGATATTAATGTCCACCAATAATAGCGAGAGAATTGTATTCTCTAATTTGAACACAATACACATTCATATCTCATCAATCTTTAAGGAAAGATTCACCTAAATTAAGAGAATGTGGATTGTCTTAAAGATTATATTGCTTTGAAATTTCAATGGTATCTCAATGCAAAATTCCCTTGAATTTAAGATTAAATTCCTACAACCTTATGTCTATCACTCTTGTCAAACCAGATTATTGTTGTACAATGGAAGGAAATTGTTGAAGTTTAGAAAGCAATAAGTTTTGTAGATACTTTGTCTTAGAGAAAAAGAATGTAATTTTATTTCAATGTTTCCATTTAGAATAGTAGAAAAATTAAGAATATGTAAGGAAGCTAAGGTAGCAGAACAACTTCCTACACTAATCTTGAGAGGAGAATAATGCAAAACTTTTACAGATCTTTAATAGTTAGAAAAACTTAAATAGAAATAAACATAAATATTGTGCGCATACCACAACACAATGATTTACATGGGGAAAACCCTTTCAAGAGAAAAAAAACCCACACTCCAAAAGCCGCCCCATACATTATTCAGTAAATCACAAAGATTACAATATACTTGTAGAGAAAGCTTCTCATAGGAGTATCATCACTCAGAGATCAAGAGACAACACGACTGTTAACAAACTCTTAGAATACACCACCGTTTCTCTCTATCGCAATTGTAATGCAATGCCCTCATAAAATAAGATTATACTCTAGGGAAGGACATGCCAACAAAATATCCACCATTAGATCTAAAACCTAATAATTAATGATCTAGATTTACAATGTATCCTTTGCCTAATTTATGTTGGCCATTTTAGAAGTTTCCTGAAAAAGTTAACAAAAAATTGGTTACACACATCCCACTCTCCCCCCTTGTTGCTATTGTATACACCTATTGTTGTAACTAGGATATATATATATATATATATATATATATATATACATCCTATCAACAATAAATCATTATATAATTGCAAGATTGAGACACATTTTCTCAACAAATCTCCCACTTGTTGAACACCTTGCAAGAGCAACAAGAGGGAATTTAAACATTGTCTCTTAATTGCTAGGGGCTAAAAGGTCCATAATCTCTAAACACCATTTGAACTTCTTTGTGCTCATAGGATTAGTTAAGAATTCACAACATTCATTAAAGTCTCTACCTTAACTAGCTTCACCCTGCCATCTTTGACCATATCTCAAACAAAATGATACTATATATCAATGTGCTTGGTCCTAGCATGAAATGTCAGGTTTTTGGCTAGACATATCACACTCTAACTATCACAATAAATTGTCACTACACCTTATTTTATTCCAATATTTGAACACATTCTCTTAAGCTAAATGAATTCTTTACAAGCATGAGTAACTGCCATATACTTTTCTTTAGTAATGGACAATGCATAAACAACATATCGCTAACTCATCCAACTAATTGTGCCATTGAATAATGTAAACACATAAGCACTTGTGGATTGTCTGTTATCAATATCACTTGCCCAATCTGAATCCACATAACCATGAATATCAAGGGAAATCTTGTCTTTAGTCACATTACTATGATAACACAAGGAATAATTTGAAGTACTACACAAATATTTGAAGATCATTTTAACTGCATCCAATGAACTCTACCAGGATTAGACATATATCTGGAAAGAACTCCCACTGCTGGGCAATGTTTGGTCTAATACAAACCATAACATACATCAAACTTCCAACTGCACTCTGGTAAGGAACTCTGCTCATGTCTCCTATCTCTAATGGAGATGTTGGACAATCTGAAATAGATAACTTTGTTCCAACTAAAGTAGGAACACACAATGGTCTACAATCTTGCATGTTAAATCTTTGTAAAATTGAATTGAAATACTTACTTTGGCCAAGCTGTACCTTTTTGCTCACTCTATCTCTTTTAATTGTCATCCCAAGAATGTTTCTAGCTGCACTGGAAGGTCTTTCATTTCAAATTTAGCAGCAATTTGAGATTTCAGTTCTAAAATCATACCTTTCCCTCTACCAATAAATAACATATCGTCAACATATAATACAATAAACAAGAAATGATCACCATCAGATTTATAATAAACACAATGATATGATTTAGAATTCTCAAATCCCAAACTCAACACATATGCATCAAATTTACGGTACCACATGATCCTAGGACTTTGTTTTAAGCCATACACATATTTCTACAATTTGCAAACCAATTTACTTTTACCTTTCACCACATAGTGCTTTGGCCGTGACATAAATATCCTCCTCTAAATCACCATGAAGGAAATCAGTTTTCACATCCATTTTCTCAACCTCCAAATCATAAGCAGCAACAATAGAAATCAAAAATCTAATGGATGTCATTTTTGAAACAATAGAGAATATCTCACCATAATCAACACCCTCAACTTGAGAGTAACCTTTCGCAACCAACCTTGCTTTGTACTTCTCAACACCTCTGTTTGAACCAATCTTTTTCTTGAACACCCATTTGCAACCAACAGGTTTCCATCCTTTAGGAAATGGTACAAGATCCCATGTATCATTCTTTTTCAAAGATGCCATTTTTTTCATCCATAGTAATCTTCCAGGATTCTGCATCATTCATACCTAATGCCTCTTCTACAGATTTGGATTCATCCATGTTAGTATTCAAAGCAAAAATACATCTCCAATCATCAGGTGTATACCTTTCAGGTGGTTGTCTATTCCTTGTAGACCTATGAACAAGTTGAGTTGGGGGTTCTTCCTCCTCTTCTGAAGATCCAGAGCTAGATGAGCTCTCCTCAACTTCTTGTCTATCCTTGGGCCTCAATTCAACTTTCTCATGTGTAGAAGGAAATTGAATCACATCTTCATGTTTACTTTGTTCTGGCTACAATGTAACAAAAGAAGGCTTAGATTCTCTAAAAATAACAATTCTACTATTCACATTCTAGATTTTGTCTATACAATACGTTCAAAAAAGTTCTTACATTTTTTTGTGGCATTTATGTTTGTGTCATGGTGGGTAAAATTTTCCACCTATGGTAATGGTGGAATTCACTCAATTTATTTTTATCTCATTCTAATATTTGTACCTTAATTTTATCTCTTTAGAGATATCTTAGAACATCCCACACGTCTCTAACCAATATTTAGTCCTTTGTACTGACTTGAATCTTTGAACTCCCAATTACAATTCATTACATGGATGCTTACCATTGAAATGACAACCCTTGACCTTGATGGTCCAATATCTATGATCCAATTTTTAGATCAATTTTTGAGGTGAATTAGGATTTTTTTTATCAAATGAGACACTAAATTAGTTAAAATTATGCACTAAGACCAAGTAATTAGTATGCCCACACAAAGTGGCTTAGAATAAAGTGTCAAAAGTGTAGGGTATGCACTTTTAACCCTTAAAATTGTAATATATGACATTAAGCTAAGAGTATATTTATTTTGAGTTGACATAAATGATACATTGTAAATTAATATACAATGCGAAAAATTATATTTTAATAAAATAGATTTAAATAGTTTTTACAATGCACACTATGTGCGTATGAACATTTTTAAGTGTTGTGACTAATCCATAAAAAATATTATATTGATTTTTTTTGTTTGATTATTTCACCAAAAAATATATCTCAATAAATATTCAATAATTCACAAAATTGTTAGGAGCAACAAAATATTGGGCCATTCAATCAATAAAGTCTTCTCGATTTTTCTTTAGGGATAATAGGTTAGTTCTAAGGCCTTGTAAGAGACAAAATAAGTCTTATGACTAACCAAATAAAATCAATCTTATATTGGTATTAAACTCATTTATAAGATATTCATTTAATTATTCATGTATAAAGATAAAAATATTAAATGTCTTGGTGCTAATTTATTTGGGTTCTTTGTATTATAATTACTTTTAGACTCATATCACTTGTGGTCAAGTAAACATCAAAACCAAGGTAAATAATAACATTGTTGTGATGAGAAAGTTAAATGGCTACATTAAAAAATTTGTTTTTAGAGTAATCATGCATTAGCTAATAATTAATTAATTTTTAATTAATTATTAGTCTAATTTATTCTCATGCAGTTAACCTAAACTTATGAGTGATTTACTATGTTAACTAGAGAGCTATTATTATACCATTTTGTCTCATTGCATGAGACACTGACCCTTGTCACGATCTAATCCATTTATCATTTAGGGTTGCTCCTATATAACACTCAACCCTCATTTGTATTATTATGCCTTTGATAAAAATCTCAACCCTTGAGGACTCTTGTTTTCCTTGAAGATTCTTCAGGTTCATTTTATAGCTTTTTCTTATTGAGGAATATTGCATATATTGTTTGCAAATCTCTAGCCCAAAAGGTGTCTTTGTTCATTGTTTGATCTTGTGGCTCATGTTTTTCACAATTCTAACATGGTATCAAAGTGTGGATTCAACAAACCCCTTCTTGATTTATTAGGGTTTTTCTTCAACAAGGGTTATAGGCTTTAGATTTGGAATCTTCTTTTTCTTTTTTTGCAAATTTTGGAGGTGGGTGATTTTTGGTGCATCTGAGATAAAAAAAATCTTCCATTAGATTCAAATCCATCAGGAAAATCAAAATTTCCTTTTATTTGGCCTGATTTGGATTCTTGAGGTTAGATCTGCAAGGGTTTGAAGCAACTGTTTTTTTGAGATCTGAAGGGTAGCTGTGATTTCAAAGAATTTTAAGCTGAAAAGGACCTCATTGTTGGATTTAGGAGGTCGATACGATTAATTTTGACTATAAATTTTCCTATGGTTGGTGTCGAGAGCTTTTGAGGAAATTTTTTTGCACAAGGTCCCATACGACCCATGTACGACCCTATGAATGCAATTTGAGAAAAAAAAGAAATGGCCCCTATTTTTGCCTTTTTCGGCTAATGATTTTTTTGGCCCTCTGATTTTTCTAGAAACTTCCCAAAAATGGCTCAAACCCTCTTGGTGCCCTAAAGGAAGTTCTTTTTTTTTATTTGGCCATAACTTGGGTATACAATGCCATATTTTGGCGAACAAGATATCATTAGAAAGATGGTTTTGTCAAATTTCTAGTTGTGTGGGTCTCATCACCTTTTTTTGATAGAACTCTCAACCTTTGAGGACTCTTGTTTTCCTTGAAGATTCTTGAGGTTCATTCTGTAGCTTTTTCTTGTTGAGGAATATTGCATATATTATTTACAGATATCAAGCGTGAAAGGTGTCCTTGTTCATTGTCTAATCTTGTGGCTCATGTTTTTCATAATTCTAACATTTATGAGATATAATATTCATTTTGAATTTAATGATTTAACAATAAAATAATTTGAATAGGACAAATTGGTGAAAACTATGAATACCACCTACGAATATCAAATTTTGAAGCCTACGAAATTATGGAATTACAATGAAACCAAGGGATCAACCAAAGACATCTCTTGACTTGCCATATGAAAGTAAAACACCAAAATTCATAAAATGGCCAAACAATGTTCCATTATGTCGTAGAAGCAAAAACGATAAATAAAAAAGCTACAAGAACATGAAACCCTAAGACACTAGAATAATTTAATAGAACAAATTCTAAAGACACACCAAAGCCACAAAGATATCAAGGGAAATCTAAATCAAATAAGCGGTGAAAGGGCCTCAAGAACACATCAAACAAAAGATCGAATCAGCCCAAAGCGAAGAAAATTCCTAGGAACCATTCAAAAGACTTGGAATCTATTCCTAAGATGTCCAAGAAGAAACTGGCGAAGATATTGATCTCCTACAAGAAGTTGCAATAATATGCAAAATCATTAGAAAAAGGAAAACCAGAGCAACCATAGAAGATTGGGCAAGGTCAAATTGGAAATTCAATCATACTATCAAATTCCTACCAAATGGTTTCTTTTTGGAAACCTTTCTTTTTGAAGAGGACAAAGATAAGGTCCTAATCAATGGGATATGGAGAATTGATGACTGCCCTCTACACAAACAAAAATGGGAATCAAACTTTGACTCCAGAAAATATGAATCCTATTCTGAACCCAAATGGATTAGGCTATATAACATGCCCATTGAATTCTAGATAGAAGAATGTCTGGAAAGGATTGGAAGGTCCTTAGGCACATTGATAAACATAGATACTCGATTATTGGAAAAGAGCTCTTATCTATATGTGAGAATTCAGGGGGCAACTGTTAAGAGATATCTAAAATTCATAGTGCCAAAAACTAGAGCAGGGACCTAGAAATAGGAAATAGAGTTGGAGGAATGCAAATTATTTTGCATGAAATGTGGCCAAAGAAATCACTCATCGGATTCATGTCAAGTACCCACAAAGACAAAGAAGGTGTGGAGAAATAAGACATTGGAGGGAAAGGACATACAAAAAGAATGTCCTAACTAGTAGAATCCAAAAGAGAATAATATTGATAAGATATCTCCAATAGAAGATAAGGAAGTCAAGAGCCTGGACCAAGTCCAGGAGGAAAATAGGGGCCGAAACATACAAGCCCAAGAGGCATGTGAAGAAACCTATAGCCTCTCCTCAAAAAACTAGATGGAGAACAACATATTTTTTTTTTGAAAGCAAAAATGAGGACTTTGATGAATTAGACATAATTGAGCTAAGAAACATATCTTGGTCAGTGGCTAGAATATTGGAGCCCATAAAGAAGGACAAAAATAAGAGAGGAAAAAAATCAGATAGACAAAGGAGGGAAGAAATGGCCCAAGAAAAAGACATTAAGAGCATAATTTTTTTTTGGCAGAACAATAAGGGAGGAGAGCACTCCCTCCAAAAAGTTCCATGAAGATTGTAACCTAGAATGTTAGGGGCTTGAATGCCCCTAACAAGAGACACTTAATCAAGCATCAAATGGAGAAATAAAACTCAAACATAATCCTCCTACAAGAGACTAAAATAGAAGAAGAGGATGCCGTTGTCTTCCATATTAAGGGATGGGAAGAAGCATACTCAAAATCTTATGGTACGACTGGAAGCCTGGGGATCCTATGGAATTCTTGTAATGTCATAATAAATATAGTGAAAAATAATTAAAATTGGATAATGTGTGAGGTTTCAAGACTAGCCTTGAACCTCAAATTCATTTTATTCAATGTCTGTGGACCAACTAGGGTGCAAGAGAAAGTCAAACTCTAGGAGGCTCTAAGCCATCAACTTTCCACCCACAATTGTGGGAAAGTGGTCATGGGGGCTGAATTTAATGTGGTGCTAAATAAAGAATAAAATTTTAGGGGATCAAATAAAATAACTACATCCACGAATGACTTTGGTAGCTTCCTCACAAATAATGACCTAATTGATGCACATACAAAAAATTGTTCATTCACATGGTCGAATAAGAGGGAAGGTGGGGGCTATATAAAAGAAAAAATGCATAGATTCCTCTTCTTGCAAGACTAGCTTGAAACTAGTTTCAACCTTGAAGCTTCCATCCTTCCCCTCACTGGTTCTGATCATCTTCCCACCAAACTGGCCATAACATCAGAGAAAATTTAGAAGAAATGCATTTAAAATTGATAAAATGTGGTTTAGAGCTCAAAAATAACTACTCATTTTGAACAATGGTGACAAGAGGCACCAAGATGCATAGGCACTAAAAGATTTATCTTCATAAACAAACTAAAGTACATCAAAAGAAAAATATTGGATTGGAATAGGACAATTTTCAAGAATATCTTTTCTAAGAAATATAGATTAGCACAAGCCCTATCAAAACTTAATGAAAAAAGTAATGAATCAAGGAATGTTCCAAGAAGACTTCAAAAAGGAAAAAGAACTAAAGGTATAATATGAGGAGATACTGGCAAGGGAAGAGGAGTTTTGGAGGTCCAAGTCCAAAGAAATCTAGCTATGTGAGGGAGATGCCAATACCAAGTTCTTCCATAATACATCCAAAATGAAGAAACCTTGCAAAAGGATAACAACCATTCAAAATGCTGAAAGAAGAATAACTATGGAAATAGAGGAAGTCTAGATGGATTCCTAGCTTTTTTCTACCAAAAATGTTGACACTTTCTAGAGAATGAAGTCTAGGAAATTGTTGAAGAATTTAGAATAAAGAAGTTCATCAAAAACATTAATAATATTGTCATGGTCCTAATACCAAAACAAGAAGAGTGTTCCAATCTTGGGGACTACCATCCTATCTCCCTATGTAACACAATATATAAGATCATCTCAAAAGCCTTAGGCAATATACTAAAGCTAACACTTGGAAAACTTATCTCAGCCAATCAGAGTGGCTTTAATCCTCAGTGGGACATAATTGACATCATCATCATTGCAAATGAAGCCTTGCACTCTATCAATAAAGATAAGATCCAAAGCATGATTATAAAACTGGATGTAAGCAAAGCTTACAACAAAGTTAGATGGAGATTCCTAATCAAAATTATGGTGCAATTTCGGTTTGGTAAGGATTGGTTAAACATGATCTTCTTCTGCCTATCAACAACAAGATATTCAGTCTTGGTTAATAGTTTACCATGTGAAATTTACAAAAGCACAAATGGCCTGAGGTAGGGAGATCCCATCTCACCATTTCATTTTTTAATTATGGTGGAAGCATTGAGAAAAAAGTATAGAAAAATTCCAAAGTTAAGGAAATTGGAAACGACTGCAAATAGTTCCAAACATAGAGGCTATCACCCATCATCAATTTGCAGATGACACATTGCTTTATGGTGAAGCCACAATTAGGGATGTTGCAAAGATTAAATATTGCATGGAAGAATACATAACAACATCAGGACAACAAATAAACAAAGAAAAGTAAAAAGTATACTTCTTCCACACAAAGAAACATATGCAAAAAAATCTCAAATCTTTTGGGGTACTCAATTGATGTCACCCCATGCAAATATTTAGGAGTGCCCATCTTTAAAGGCATCATCAAAACAAAACTATGGGAACAAATAAAAGAAAAGTGTAAGGATAAATCACTAAGTTGGAGAGGCAAATGGCTTACACTAGCAGGAAGAATTACAATGATCAAAGCGGTCCTCTCAACTATTCCAATCTATGCTATGTCAAATATGCAATTAACTTCAAAAGAAATAGCTAGCTTGGACAATATTTTAAAGCACTTCCTATGGGAAGGATCAAATGAGGAACACAAAGTACCGCTAATACACTGGGATAAAGTGTGCAAATCATAGGCAAAAGGAGGTGCAGGGATACAAAATCTAAAAGCAAACAATCTATCCCTTGGTTTCAAACTTATTTGGAGAATGTACCAAAATCCCCATGCTTTGGTGCAAAATATTACAACAAAAGTATCTTGATTCTGAGGACCTTGAAATAATTTTAACTGTTACCAATCCTAGTGGAGGGTCTCATTTATGGAACTTCATGTTGAACAATAAACATTTGATAATTGATCATATATCTTGGAAAATAAATGATGGAAGGAGAACAAACTTCTGGTTAGACTCATGGGGAGGACATAGACCAATAATAGAGTATCTAGAGCTAAAAGACCACATCCTAACCCTAAGAGGCAGATATGGACAAAATTTTAGGGATTTCATAGCATTTGATTAAAGTGGAAAACAAAGTTTGGTGGACTTCCATGCCTTCCAATTGGAGGATACAACCAAACTCAAGCTAGTGGCATAAATAAACAGAATGATAAGATAATATGGTGTGGGGCTAAATTGGGCACATACTCGGTAAAGCTTGGATACAAGATCCAAATGATAGAAGGTGAAAACTCTAGCCGCATAAATTATGTTGGGGCCGATGGATACTCCCAAAGGCAGGTGCATTCATGTGTGACCTTACACATAAGGATTCTAACTAGAGACAAACTAAAATATCCACCATTAGATCTAAAACCTAATAACTAATGATCTAGATTTACAATGTAACCTTTGTCTAATCTATGTTGTCCATTTTAGAAATTTCCTGAAAAAATTAACAAAAAATTGTTTACACACATCCCACTCTCCCCCCTTGCTGCTATTATATACACCTATTGTTGTAACTAAGAAATATATATACATCCTATCAACAATAAATCGTTGTACAATTGCAAGGTTGAGACACATTTTCCCAACAAATCTCCCACTTGTTGAACACCTTTCAAGAGCAACAGGTGGGAATTTAAACATTGTCTCTTAATTGCTAGGGGCTAAAAGGCCCATAATCTCTAAACACCATTTTAACTTCTTTGTGCTCACAGGATTAGTTAAGAATTCAAAACATTCATTAACGTCTACTTTAACCAGCTTCACCTTGCCATCTTTGACCATATCTCAAACAAAATGATATTGCATATCAATGTGCTTGTTCCTAGCATGAAATGTCAGGTTCTTGGCTAAACATATCACACTCTAACTGTCACAATAAATTGTCACTGCACCTTATTTTATTCCAATATCTGAACACATTATCTTAAGCTAAATGGCTTCTTTACAAGCATGAGTAACTGCCATATACTTTTCTTTAGTAATGGACAATGCAACAACAACCTATTGCTTACTCATCCAACTGATTGTGCCACTAAATAATGTAAACACATAAGCACTGGTGGATTGTCTGTTATCAATATCACTTGCCCAATCTGAATCCACATAACCATGAATATCAAGGGAAATCTCGTCTTTAGTCACATTACTATGATAAAACAAGGAATAATCTGAAGTACTACACAAATATCTGAAGACCATTTTAACTGCATCCAATGAATTCTACCAGGATTAGACATATATCTGGAAAGAACTCCCATTGCTTGGGAAATGTCTGGTCTTATACAAACCATAACATACATCAAACTTCCAACTGCACTCTGGTAAGGAACTCTGCTTATGTCTCCCATCTCTAATGGAGATGTTGGATAATCTGAAATAGATAACTTTGTTCCAACTAAAACAGGAACACACAATGGTCTACAATCCTGCATGTTAAATCTTTGTAAAATTGAATTGACATACTTACTTTGGCCAAGCTATAGCTTTTTGTTCACTCTATCTCTTTTAATTTTCATCCCAAGAATGTGTCTAGCTGCACTAGAAGGTCTTTCATTTCAAATTTAGTAGCTAGTTGAGATTTCAGTTCTAAAATCATAACTTCTTGTCAATCCTTGGGATTCAATTCAACTTTCTCATGTGTATAAGGAAATTGGATCACATCTTCCTGTTTACTTTGTTCTGGCTGCAATGTAACAAAAGAAGGCTTAGATTCTCTAAAAATAACACTTCTACTATTCACATTCTAGATTCTATCTATACAATACGTTCAACAAAGTCCTTACATTTTTGTGTGGCATTTATGTTTGTGTCATGGTAGGTAAAATTTTTCTACCTATGGTAATGGTGGAATTCACTCAATTTATTTTGTCTCATTCTGATATTTGTACTTTAATTTTATCTCTTTAGAGATATCTTAGAACATCCCATACGTCTCTAACCAATATTTAGTCCTCTTTGTAGTGTACTGACTTGAATATTTGAACTCCCAATTACAATTCATTACATGGACGCTTACCATTGAAATGACAACCCTTGACCTTGATGGTCCAATATCTATGATCCAATTTTTAGATCAATTTTTGAGGTGAATTAGGATTTTTTTTACCAAATGAGACACTAAATTAGTGAAAATTATGCACTAAGACCAAGTAATTAGTATGCCCACACAAAGTGGCTTAGAATAAAGTGTAAAAAGTGTAGCGTATGCAATTTTAACCCTTAAAATTGTAATATATGACATTAAGCTAAGAGTATATTTATTTTGAGTTAACATAAATGATACATTGAAAATTAATATACAATGAGAAAAATTATATTTTAATAAAATAGATTTAAATAGCTTTTACAATGCACACTATGTGCGTATGAACATTTTTAAGTGTTGTGACTAACCCATAAAAAATATTATATTGATTTTTTTTGTTTGATTATTTCACCAAAAAATATCTCTCAATAAATATTCAATAATGCACATAATTGTTAGGAGCAACAAAATATTGGGCCATTCAATCAATAAAGTCTTCTCTATTTTTCTTTAGGCATAGATATAGGGATAATAGGTCAGTTCTAAGGCCTTGTAAGAGACAAAATAAATCTTATGACCAACCCAATAAAATCAATCTTATATTGGCATTAAACTCATTTATAAGACATTCATTTAATTATTCATGTATAAAGATAAAAATATTAAATGTCTTGGTGCTAAATAATTTGGTTTCTTTGTATTATAATTACTTTTAGACTCATATCACTTGTGGTCAAGGAAACATCAAAACCAAGGTAAATAATAACATTGTTGTGATGAGAAAGTTAAATGGCTATACATTAAATTTTTTGTTTTTAGAGTAACTATGCATTAGCTAATAATTAATTAATTTTTAATTAATTATTAGTCTAATTTATTCTCATGCAGTTAACCTAAACTTATGAGTGATTTACTATGTTAACTAGAGAGCTATTATTATATCATTTTATCTCATTGCATGAGACACTAACCCTTGTCATGATCTAATCTATTTATCATTTAGGGTTGCTCCTATATAACACTCAACCCTCCTTTGTATTATTATTCCTTTGATAAAAATCTCAACCTTTGAGGACTCTTGCTTTCCTTGAAGATTCTTGAGGTTCATTCTATAGCTTTTTCTTGTTGAGGAATATTGCATATATTGTTTGCAAATCTCTAGCCCAAAAGGTGTCTTTGTTCGTTGTTTGATCTTGTGGCTCGTGTTTTTCACAATTCTAACATGGTATCAAAGTGTGGATTTAGCAAACCCCTTCTTGATTTATTAGGGTTTTTCTTCTACAAGGGGTATAGGCTTTAGATTTGGAATCTTCTTTTTCTTTTTTTGCAAATTTTGGAGGTGGGCAATTTTTGGTGCATCTGAGATCAAAACAAAATCTTCCATTAGATTCAAATCCATCAAGAAAATCAATTTTTCCTTTTATTTGGCCTGATTTGGATTCTTGAGGTTAGATCTGCAAGGGTTTGAAGCAAGTGTTTTTTTTAGATTTGAAGGGTAGCTGTGTTTTCAGAGAATTTTGAGTTGAAAAGGACCTCATTGTTGGATTCAAGAGGCCAATATGATTAATTTTGACTATAAATTTTCCTATGGTCAGTGTTGAGAGCTTTTGAGGCAATTTTTTTTGCATAAGGACCCGTACGACCCATGTATGACCCTATGCACACAATTTGAGAAAAAAAAGAAAAAATAAAAAAGTTTTGCGTTATTTTTTAAAATTTTAAAAAATTCAAAAAATTATTAAACAACGTAGGTTATAAGTTTTTCATGGGTGCATTAATTTAAGGTACCCACAGGTACTTGCGTGAGCAGGCCTTGTGGGCCCCATAGGTCCATTGATGTGACTTATTAACTCCCAGCCGGTGACTTTTTTGCCAATTGACAGGGGTTTAAGCTACCTAATGAGCTTTGATATGCCAACCAACGACCTTTGATATGCCAAATGATGACCCTTTTGAAATATCAACAACCAATAAAGATTTTATGGCCCCTGTTTTTTTTTTATTCAAGGGGTAAATGCTTTTGACTGGAAGTATGAACCGGATACAACCATTCAACAATACCACCCCAACAGGGTTTGAACCTTGGTGGCAAGAACAACAATGCCACCTATAAACCATCATACCATGCCAATACCGACAATTTTATGGCCCCTATTTTTTCCTGTTTCGGTTGACGATTTTTTTGGCCCTATGATTTTTTCGACAACTTCCCAACAATGGCTAAAACCCTCTTTGTGCCCTAAAGGAAGTTCTTTTCTTTTTATTTGGCCATAACTTGGGTATACAATGCTAGATTTTGGCGAACAAGATATCGTTAGAAAGATGGTTATGTCAAATTTCCAGTGGTGTGGGTCTCATCACTTTTTTTTGCTTCTAGTGTATCTAAATTTCTAGTGGTGTGGGTCTCATCACCTTTTTTTGATAGAACTCTCAACCTTTGAGGACTCTTGTTTTCCTTGAAGATTCTTGAGGTTCATTCTGTAGCTTTTTCTTGTTGAGGAATATTGCATATATTGTTTGCAAATATCTAGCGTGAAAGGTGTCCTTGTTCGTTGTTTGATCTTGTGGCTCATGTTTTTCATAATTCTAACATTTATGAGATATAATATTCGTTTTGAATTTAATGATTTAACAATAAAATAATTTGAATAGGACAAATCGGTGAAAACTATGAATACCACCTACGAACATCAGATTTTGAAGCCTACGAAAAAAGATCAATTAACAAAGCTTGCAAAATTATGGAATTACAATGAAACCAAGGGATCAACCAAAGACATCTCTTGACTGGCCATATGAAAGTAAAACGCCAAAATTCATAAAATGGCCAAACAATGTTCCATTACGTCATAGAAGAAAAAATGATAAATCAAAAAAGCTACAAGAACATGAAACCATAAGACACTAGAATAATATTAAAAGAACAAATTCTAAAGACACACCAAAGCCACAAAGATATCAAGGGAAATCTAAATCAAATAAGCAGTTAAAGGGCCTCAAGAACACATCAAACAAAAGATTGAATCAACCAAAAGCAAAGAAAATTCCCAAGAACCATTCAAAAGACTTGGAATCTATTCCTAAGATGTCCAAGAAGAAACTAGTGAAGATATCGATCTCCTACAAGAAGTTGCAATAATATGCAAAATCATTGGAAAAAGGAAAACCAGAGCAACCATAGAATATTGGGCAAGGCCAAATTGGAAATTCGATCATACTATCAAATCCCTACCAAATGGCTTCTTTTTGGAAATCTTTCTTTTTGAAGAGGACAAAGATAAGGTCCTAATCAATGAGATATGGAGAATTGATGACTGCCCTCTATACATACAAAAATGGGAATCAAACTTTGACTCTAGAAAACATGAATCCTATTTTGAACCCAAATGGATTAGGCTATATAACATGCCCTTTGAATTCTAGATAAAAGAATGTCTAGAAAGGATTGGAAGGTCCTCAGGCACATTGATAGACATAGATAATTGATTACTGGAAAAGAGCTCTTATCTATATGTGAGAATTTAGGGGGCAGTCGTTAAGAGATTTCTAAAATCCATAATGCCAAAAACTAGAGCAGGGACCTAGAAACAGAAAATAGAGGTGGAGGAATGTAAATTATTCTGCATGAAATGTGGCCAAAGAAATCACTCATCGGATTCATGTCAAGTACCCACAAAGACAAAGAAGGTGTGGAGAAATAAGACATTGGAGGGCAAGGACATTCAAAAAGAATTCGCTAGCCAGTAGAATCCAAAAGAGAATAATACTGATAAGATAGCTCCAATAGAAGATAAGGAAGTCAAGAGCCTGGACCAAATCTAGGAGGAAAATAGGGGCCACCACATACAAGCCCAAGAGGCATGCGAAGAAACCTATAGCCTCTCCTCAAAAAACTAGATGGAGAAAAACAAAAAAAAAATTGAAAGCAAAAAAGAGGACTTTGATGAATTAGATATAATTGAGCCAAGAAACATATCTTGGTCAGTGGCTAGAATATTGGAGCCCATAAAGAAGGACGAAAATAAGAGGCAAAAAATCAGATAGACAAAGGAGGGAAGAAATGGCCCAAGAAAAAGGCATTAAGAGCATCAAAAACTTTTGGTAGAACAATAAGGGAGGAGAGAACTCCCTCAAAAAAGTTCCATGAAGATTGTAACCTAGAATGTTAGGGGCCTGAATGCCCCTAACAAGAGACGCTTAATCAAGCATCAAATGGAGAAATCAAACTCAGATAGAATCCTCCTAAAAGAGACTAAAATAGAAGAAGAGGATGCCCTTGTCTTCCACATTAAGGGATGGGAAGAAGCATACTCAAAATCTTATGGTACGACTAGAGGCCTGGGGATCCTATGGAATTATTGTAATGTCATAATAAATATAGTGGAAAAGAATTAAAATTGGATAATGTGTGAGGTTTCAAGCCTAGCCTTCAACCTGAAATTCATTTTATTCAATGTCTATGGACCAGCTAGGGTGCAAGAGAAAGTCAAACTCTGGGAGGCCCTAAGCCATCGGCTTTCCACCCACAACTGTGGGAAAGTGGTCATGGGGGTGACTTTAATGTGGTGCTAAAGAAAGAATAAAATTTTGAGGGATCAAATAAAATAACTGCATCGATGAATGACTTTGGTAGCTTCCTCACAAATAATGACCTAATTGATGCACATACAAAAAACTGTTCATTCACATTGTCGAATAAGAGGGAAGGTGGGGGCTATATAAAAGAAAAAATGGATAGATTCCTCTTCTTGCAAGATTGGCTTGAAACTAGTTTCAACCTTGAAGCTTCCATCCTTCCCCTCGCTGGTTCTGATCATCTTCCCACCAAACTGGCCATAGCATCAGAGAAAATTCAAAAGAAATGCATTTAAAATTGAAAAAATGTGGTTTAGAAGCTCAAAACTAATTACTCAACTTGAACAATGGTGGTAGGAGACACCAAGATGCATAGGCACTAAAAGCTTTATCTTCATAAACAAACTGAAGTAAATCAAAAGAAAAATATTGGATTGGAATAGGACAATTTTCAAGAATATCTTTTCTAAGAAAGATAGATTAGTGCAAGCCCTATCAAAACTTAATGAAAAAAGTAATGAATCAAGGAATGTTCCAAGAAGACTTTAGAAAGGAAAAAGAACTAAAGGTAGAATATGAGGAGATACTGACAAGGGAAGAGGAGTTTTGGAGGTCCAAGTCCAAAGAAATCTAGCTATGTGAGGGAGATGCCAATACCAAGTTCTTCCATAATACATCCAAAATCAAGAAACCTTGCAAGAGGATAACAACCATTCAAAATGCTAAAAGAAGAATAACTATGGAAATAGAGGAAATCTAGGAAGAAGCAGTTAGGCACTTTAAAAATTTTTAGCCCCAAAAGATGCAACTGATACTTTCAATTATGGTGACATAGTAAAAAAACATACCAAAAGTAATCTCAGAGGAAGATAATGAGATGCTTACTTCCCCCTTCACAAGGGAAGAGGTTAAAACTGCTATATTTCAAATGCATCCAGATAAGGCACCAGGTCTAGATGGATTCCTAGCTTTTTTCTACCAAAAATGCTGACACTTTCTAGAGAATGAAGTCTAGGAAATTGTGGAAGAATTTAGAATAAGGAAGTTCATCAAAAACATTAATAATATTGTCATGGTCCTAATACCAAAACAAGAAGAGTGTTCCAATGTTGGGGACTACCGTCCTATCTCCCTATGTAACACAATATATAAGATCATCTCAAAAGCCTTAGCCAATAGACTAAAGCTAACACTTGGAAAACTTATCTCAGCCAAGCAGAGCACGGCTTTAATCCTGGGTGGGACATAACTAACATCATCATAATTGCAAATGAAGCCCTACACTCTATCAATAAAGATAAGATCCAAACCATGATTATAAAACTGGATGTAAGCAAAGCTTATGACAGAGTTAGATGGAGATTCCTAATCAAAATTATGGAGCAATTTGGGTTTGGTAAGGATTGGTAAAACATGATCTTCTTCTTCCTATCAACAACAAGATACCCAGTCTTGGTTAATAGTTTACCATGTGAATTTTACGAAAGCACAAATGGCTTGAGGTAGGGAGATCCCATCTCACCATTCCATTTTTTAATTATGGTGGAAGCATTGAGAAAAAATATAGAAAAATTCCAAAGTTAGGGAAATTGGAAAGGATTGCAAATAGCTCCAAACATAGAGGCTATCACCCATCAACAATTTGCAGATGACACATTGCTTTATGGTGAAGCCACAATTAGAGATGTTGCAAAGATTAAAGATTGCATGGAAGAATACATAACAACATCAAGACAACAAATAAACAAAGAAAAGTAAAAAATATACTTCTTCCACACAAAGAAACAGATGCAAAAAAAATTTCAAATCTTTTGGGGTACTCAATTGATGTCACACCATGCAAATATTTAGGAGTGCCCATCTTTAAAGGCATCATCAAAACAAAACTATGGGAACAAATAAAAGAAAAGTGTAGGGATAAATCACTAAGCTGGAGAGGCAAATGGCTTACACTAGCAGGAAGAATTACAATGATCAAAGCGGTCCTCTCAACTATTCCAATCTATGCTATGTCCAACATGCAATTAACTTCAAAAGAAATAGCTAGCTTGGACATTATTTTATAGCACTTCCTATGGGAAGGATCAAATGAGGAACACAAAGTACCACTAATACACTAGGATAAAGTGTGCAAATCATAGGCAGAAGGAGGTGCAGGGATACAAAATCTAAAAGCAAACAATCTATCCCTTGGTGCCAAACTTATTTGGAAAATGTACCAAAATCCCCATGCTCTGGTGCAAAATATTACAACAAAAGTATCTTGATTCTGAGGACCTTGAAAGAATTTTAACTATTACCAATCCTAGTGGAGGGTCTCATATATGGAACTTCATGTTGAAAAATAAACATTTGATAATTGATCATATATCTTGGAAAATGAATGATGGAAGGAGAACAAACTCCTGGTTAGACTCATGGGGAGGACATAGACCAATAATAGAGTATCTAGAGCTAAAAGACCACATCTTGACCCTAAGAGGCAGATATGGACAAAATTTCAGGGATTTCATAGCTTCTAATGAAAGTGGAAAACATAGTTGGGTGGACTTCCATGCCTTCCAATTGGAGGATACAACCAAACTCAAGCTAGTGGAAATAATGAAAGAAAGACAAGTGTACATAAATAATTAGAATTATAAGATAATATGGTGCAGGGCTAAATTAGGCACATACTCGATAAAGCTTGGATACAAGATCCAAATGATAGAAGGTGAAAAACTCTAGCCACATAAATTATGTTGGGGCTGATGGATACTCCCAAAGGTAGGTGCATTCATGTGTGACCTTACACAAAAGGATTCTAACTGGAGAGAAACTAAAAACCATTGGACTAGAAGGCCCCAACTGGTGTGTAATGTGTAAAGAAAATGAAGAAAGTGCATATTATTTGTTACTAAACTGTCCCTATGCAAGGAAATGTTGGGATTGGCTTCAAAAAATCAAAATTGGACTACACCAAGAAGTAATAATATATGGTATTTCTTCCCCATTTGGCTAAGACTTAAAAAAGAAACATTCTTGGGGTTAATTTGGCAATCTTCCCTCTCCATCTTAATATGGAACATATGTAAAGAGAGAAATAGATGCATTTTTCAAGACAAGGAAAAATAATTCAATGAGTTAAAGGCAGGTATTGAAAAAAACATTACTGAGTGGTTGAACTCACATTTAAAGTTTCAAAGAAAATCCAAATTCACAACATGGGATGAAGAACTTATGAAAAATGGAAATTGCTAAAGGTCCCCCATTTTTTCAATTTTTCCTCTAGAGATCCTAAATTGAAATGGCTGAAGGTGAAATGGAACCATCCACCCCAAGGAAGACTTAAGCTAAATACTGATGGTGCCTAGAGAGGAAATCTAGGTAGATCAAGCATTGGGTGTATCATAAGAGATAAGCAAGGCCAATTAATAGCAGCTATGTCAACAAAAATGCTAGTGGCCCCAAATAATACAACTTAGATAGAAGGGATCCTTAGAGGTCTCCAACTTTGTAAAGAAAAAAACCTCAAAAAGCTTGACTTAGAAAGTGATTCTATAGTTTGCATAAATGCCCTTGCAAGAGGCCAAATAGACGATTGGAATCTACAATCTAAAGTAAGCAAGATCGAAGAGCTAATGCAAGAACTCTATGCAAAGTCAATTGTCCATATTTATAGAGAGGAAAATAGAGCAACATACCTCCTAGCTAACCAAGGAATAGATCAAACAGAGGAGGTCAATACTAGTACCCAAGCTGACTTTTGGCCTAGACTAGAAGCAATAATATTAGATGAGCAACTTCAAAATCAAAGGGCGACAGGTAAGGCTAAGAATGTCCAAACCAGTAGACACCAGGTAAGTATCAAAGAGGTACACTTCTAACTTAAAATCACTCACCTCTCATTAAAATTAAATTTCTAGCAATAGGATTGTGTAAGGTTAAAGCATATATTTCTAAAAAGCCTCTTAAACTCAAAATGTCCTAAAATCTCAAAACATAACTTAAGGGAAGTTATGGGGATTTCAGGAGTTCACACAACAGGCACATCAAATTACCCCTAGGAGGATAACCCAAAGAATCATGCCACCTAAAATCTTGACATACTCCTCACATTATGTATTCAACCCACAAATTTAGAACATCCTTTTGACCTAGTGATGTAACACTTTTGGAATCCCCCGAGGCCTCCAAGTATTGCCTTGATCCAAAATGACCCTAATACCCTATAAGCCTATGTCTCTTCACAAGAGCCAAAACTCCCTCCAAATTTTATCCCTAAACCTCCACAACTTAAAACTTCTTCAATTTAACCTCTAATTCTAAGAGAATGGAAGTAACGACCATTGGGGTATATTCAAAATCCTAAATTTAGAAACCTGAAAAAAAAAATTGATTGCTCTCTAAAAAAATTAGACCAGGGCTAACTCGTTTTTCCTATTTTAAGAAAAACCTTATCAACCTTTCATTATCTAACCAGATAAACAAAAAATTACAACATGGGTGCATCTTCAAAACAAGACAGACAAATATTTAGTTAGATGCCTAAAAATTTCCAAAGAAGTTCTATTTATCTAGCCCCTAACCCCAACATATCGAAATAAAAATTAACTTGGGTATGGGGAAAACCTTAGAGGTTCAATACTTTAGAAAAACAAGGAATTTCTATTTAAAGTATGAAGAATTGCACTAAATTTATTCCAGAGTACTACAATATTGTTTGGCTAAATTGTTACAACTACATACTAAAATCAAACAAGTGAGATTTGGAGAAAAAATGTACCATCAAAACTCAACCACAAAGATAAGTATGAATTAAGTATCTAGTAAACATTCAAACATAGTTTCAACAATGGACCCTCAAATCCCTAGTTATCAAATGCTTCTTTCATATGGGTATAAATAAAACCCTAATTTTCCATCCAGTGTAACTTTAAAATTTAAAATTTGTATTACTGGAAAAGTACCAAAGCATAAAGAAATGCCATAAAATATGCTTCATAATGCTAAATATTATATATATTTAGTATTGGATGAGTCTTCATTTACAAAATGATGATTTTTTTCAAATATATATGAGGGCATATTTTCAAAACCAGAAACCCTACTCTCCTGCTCTATTCCCATGTATTACATTATACATTTATCAAAAACTCAACCTATGAGCATTCCTAGAAGGTTCTTATCTGGGTTGTTGCCAAAATTCGATAGATGCCCCCAGACCTAATTTGCTTCATAGGCATCAAATTCGTCCAGCTAGTCGAAATCATCAACTAGTTCAAATTGGTATAGCTTGCGAAGGAATTTGTAGCCGATTCAGGTTTGGCCACGATGCAATAGTAACTCCCCATCCTTAATATCAAGTAGGAATGGGTAATACCGTGCCCCTCCTACTGGTAAACCGAGCTCCCGTGGATGAGGTATCCCAACCCCAATTTGCACAGCCTCTAGAACATCTAATCCTCCTAGCAAACATGGATAGAATATTTTACAAGTCATATGCTCCACAACATCTTTTGACACACGAAGATCAAGGAGCGAGGCAACAAAACGGGCAGGTATGTATGTATTAACTCGATAGCGCTCCTTTGAGACCAAATTTTTTTACCTAGAATGAGTCGCACAACCTTCATTGTGAGCAACCCCCTCTCCAATAGCACAAGCTTCAAGTGTTGATCTGTAATGCGTCCCAAGAAAGCTAATTGGCTCCGGTCACTAAAAAGCAAGATTGGAGACTCCATAGGCGTAGTGAATTCACGACACTTCATTATGCCTTCTTTCAAACTAGTCTTAAAATGTGCAATAAATGTGTGAAATCATATCAAATTAAGTTGAATCCCTTGGTAAGGAGGGGAGTACTAAAACACATGAGAGCAATGTTAAATTGATCATAACATTGCAAGATTAGGGGAGAGTGGCCAGTAGTCGTGCGGGCTAACTTTGTCAGCATGTAGCCATTGACTGGAATTTCGTAGAACTTTCATTTTTATTTTTGAAATGTGGAGTGGCCTATTATCTATCTATAACTAAGGTTTGGAGGTTTGACTCATCGTGCAACTTGTCACATTAGCACATCTATTGAGAAGTGTCTAAAATTTGACCTTTTAAACATTTGACCAAAACTTAATCATGAGAACCCCAGTAGTCGAACAAAAAAATATTATTTGTTGTTCAAGTAAAATATTATATTTTTATTTAAAATAAATTAATATGCAACCTAAATGGACCAAATACTTATTGGTAACCATAAATTTTTGATATCTTTAGCTTTTATATTCAACACATATGGACCAATGGTTGAACACAAAAAAACTATTTGTTGTTATAAAAACAACACATAATTATTTAAAATACAACTTATAATTTATCAAACAAAAATGGACCAATAGTTGAACATTAAAACTTTTTGAAAATCCTTCACATTTAATGGAAAAATACACGGTATTTATTGTACTCACCTTTTATATTTGTGATAGGACAAACTATTAATACAAAATACTCCAATGCTTATATATTGCTACCCCAATAGTCGTACACATAAGAACAATATTTTTTCACTATGATAATAATACTTGTTTAAACGAGTGTCTTATTTTATTAAATGAGTATTTTATTTTTTAAATGACACACTTATAGTGGATAGTTGTGATATTTTATTTGAGACAAAAAAATACTCATTTCACTTCTTCATGAATGTATTTATGTTTTTTTTATATAACATTAAGAGGTTCTCATGTGTTCGAGTATGAGTCCACTTTTGATCAACATTTGGTTATTTTTTTATTTACATTTGGACTATTTATTTACAATATATAGTATAAATATGTAGTAAGATTGGATATTATAATCACAATTGAGTGCACAACTATTGGACCCCACACAACAATTGGCCCCTCTCCCCTAAACCCACGAAGTCTGAAATGGTAGTGAATACCATCTAAAACATAGTAAATGCTTATTTGTGTGAACTTAGACATGTCCATACTTGGCACAAAACCCGAGGCTTATGTGGCAAGTAAATTGTATCCCATAAGCAAACCAAGTAGTGCTATCCAACACAACGCTCAAAGGGCAGTATTGGGAGTGATTTAGATGTCACACATCGTTGAAAGGGCTGCTATGGGAGTGAGGTGGATGCCTATGTGGCTTGCACCCTCTAACCACTTGTAAACTAAGAAACCATAATGAAAGGACCTATTGGATACCTACACGTATACTAGCCCATCAAAACAAATAAATTCATCTCAGAGTTACCATCCAATAATTTGGTAATGCTTACCCACAAAAAAAAGAATTTAAATAAATAATTGATTTTATTATTTATTATAATATTTTATTGTAAAAAAAATATTTGATTAGAATATTTAGATTTCTAATCCCCATCAAAAATAAAATTAAAATAATGATAAAAATTAACACATCATATATAGAAATATAGTATAAAAGGGGAATGGATATTTTAGGGGAAAGGAAAGAGAAAAAAAAAAATTATTAAAAAATATTTTTCAACAAATTAGTCCAAAATGAAAAATTATCATCTATGACTTTGAAACATCTTGATTTTTTTTTAAACAAAAAATTTCAATAACAAATGAAAACCTAAATACAAAACTCATTATAATTCTCACCTTCTACCACGCATGCTCTCCATTTTTATTTTCATCATGAATTATCTTCAGAGAAATAAAAAAAAACATTTTAAATTATGTTGTTTTGAAGTCCAAAAAATCTCCAATATTGAAAGGGAACTTGCTAACAATTTATTTCTTGCGGTATTCTTCCTAAAAAAAATATTAAAAGATATGTTCAATTAACTCAAGGATACAAGTAATTGTAGTTAAGTGGGAATATGCCCAAAGAGATTATTCCATGAAATTTAAGCAAAGAAACTCCTATTTTGTGGAATTTCTAAACTACATATGAATTTTCCCACTAAGATATTTTTTTAATAAATTGAGAACCACCAAACCAATAAGAAATATAACATCTTTAATATAAAGAGATAATAGGTGATTCTAAAGAGGGAGCAATGAATACCTACACATTTTATTGTCTTTGAAATATTTTGATACTTTTGTGTCAATTTTTTAATCAAAAACTAAAACTTTTTCATATGAGAGAGTTGTCCCTCTTAATGCAAAGTTAGGTTGACTGAAAGCAACAATCTTACCAAATGTTAGCATATATTTCACTACCTTTTTGGGAACAATAAAATAGATTTCTAAGGAATTTATTATAGTGTAAAATAAGTATACCAAAAGGAAGTAATCTTACTTGACTTAGAAGAATAACTAGCTTATGTATTATATTTTTTCTTCTTCTCGGCAGAATTCTCAATTATTGAAGTTGATTTTGCATTAGGTTTTGAATAATTTTTTACTTTATATTTAGTTGTTTGTTCCATTTTTCTTAATTTTTTTATGAAGTGAGTGAATCCATAAATATTAAATTTGATTGTTCCCTTGTGATTCTTTCACAAAATTTCTCAAATTTTGAAATCTTGAATTCAACACCAATAACACCCATTGTAGAGTAAAAAATAGAAGAAAAAGCTTGATATGTACCTTTTAATTTTGATAGCCTAAAAAAATCTATTATTTATTTTATTTTTTTATACCATAGTCTTAAAGAAGTGAAAGAAAATACTTGGATATAACTAGGAAGTATTCAATTGAGAATAAGGTCATCAATTCAACATTTAATTTTAGAGCACAAAATTCATTGATCATTGAAACAAATAATTTAATTTATCCTACATTAGTTAGGGTGATGTATATCTTAAAAGATGAAATGGAAGATTATCATATACATGTAATCCATTGATCCCTTAAATTCATCTATTTTTTCCAATATATAATTTATTCATGTTCTTGTAAATTACATTTGTCGTTCACTTAACATTTTCCATAAACCTCTAGATTGAAGTTCTTGAACTTTAATCATTTAAATGTGAGAGTTGTGTAGATTTAAGAGATCGACAATGAAACACAAAGAGACACTCAAAATTATCCCTTACAAACCCCCAACTTTAATTAGTGTTGTAAAAGTTGTCCCACCCCCAAAAACCACTTTTTTATTATGATTTCTACAATGTGTAAAAGTGTAGGCTTGTCAATATTTTAAATTTACATGTAAGGATAATATAATATTGAGAAGGAAGCTTAAATAAATAGTTAAATTATAACACAGATGTAAAGTTGCAACATACTTTAAAATTATGGAGTGTCATGTAGGTGCTTTAGATTCTTGAAGTCCAAAATCTTATAACAGTCAGGTTCTACAAAGTTATAATGGAGTCTAGAAACCCATGCTAGTAGGTTGTATTAGAGTTTGGAAATCTAACAATTTAGACTTCAAATTCTTTTGGTAGTTCAAACTTTAGAGTCCAATTGTAGTTTAGACTTCAAAGTTTGAATGTAGATCAAACTTCTAGGTTAGGATGCAATTCAGACATTAGATTCACTTTCTAGGTCAAAATTTATAGTCTTCTTATAGGTTGAAATTCAATGTTAATTTTTAGGTTAGAATATAGAGTATTCTTATAGGTCCAATATTTAGACTCAATTTATGGGCTATAATTTAGAGTTGGTTTACATATTTAGACTTTAAAGTCAACTTGTAGTTTAGACTTTGGAATCAAAGTTCAAGTTTGACTTTAGAGTTAGTTTATAGATTCATACTTTGGAGCTATCTTGTAGAAAATAGGGGTTTTGGGTGATGCAACCATAGGTTAAAAACCCAATGATAGATAAGAATAATGGTTTGAATTACTAAATATAGTAAAAAATCTAGTGGTAAGAAGAGAATGGTTTAGAGGTGTAATTTTTTGTCAAAATCTTAATGGTTCCCTACAATAGAGGAAGAAAATGTATAGCAAACATAGATAAACATGAATGGTGGATTTTATAAAAAAATATACAAAAATACAAATCAATGATGATAGGTTCCATGGTATAATCCCTATCAAAAATCTAGGCAATGTTAGAAGACAAACTAAACTAGTAAAAAAAATGTTGAAAATCTTCTAAGAAGGACAAAATTCTTCTGATTCAAACTAGGAATCCTCTAAGAAATGTCATGAATGGAGAAACCCTTGATTAACCATGTTTAAAAACCGAAAAAAATATAGTTCGACTATTATAAAAATGTTTTCATAAAAAAAATTGTTTGTACAAGCACAATTGTATGAAAATATGTAGTCTAAGTACAAAAAAGAAGAAGAAAGATGCATGTGTTGAAAATTAATCAAATGATAGGATTTTTTACTTTCTCACGCCTTTTGAACTTAATGGTGGTGTGTTTTTAGATCTAGATTATGCATCAATGATAACGCTGAGTTCAAGATTAAAATAGGAACATATTTTCTAGCCATGAATTTGGTACCATGTTGGAGTAGCAATGAAATCAACGTGAATTCAAAAATATTCCACAAATTAACATGCACACAATAATACCAAAAACTATCATAAAGTGAATCTAAAAATATATAATGAACCCCTTGTATATGTAGGACAAGAAGTAAGAAGGAAGGTGTGAATAGACTATTAACTAAGCCTCCAAGACATGCGACACATGTAGACCACTTGAGACAAGTGTGAGAACATGTGTAAAGTCCTTATGAAGTGAGAACAAAATATTAAACCTCCAAGTGACCTTAAGCCTAGTGTGAATAGGTCTACTATGTAAAGTTAAACTAGGTAGGAAATAATAGTTTTCATGTACTAACACCAATGAAAGAAGATAAAACTATAGAAATAAAATTTAAAGCAACAAAAACTCTTCACAATCAGATTCTATTTACACAATGCATTCAACAAAGTGTTGACATTTTTTTTGTGGCATTTATGTTTGTGTCATGGTAGGTAATGTTTGTCCACCTATGGTAATGATGAAATTCACTCAATTTAGTTTTTGTCTCATTTTGATATTTGCACTTTAATTTTAAGTCATTTATAAAATCATATAGATCACTACCATAGTATCCACCTCCACTTGTTCATTTATCATCAACATCATCCTTCACTCATCATAGCCTTCATCATCATTGTTTGCATATAGTTTCATGTAGGCATTATATGAGCTTGCATGTTGAATACTAATCTCGTTTCTTATGTGTCATTCTAATAGCCTTTGTGCACATAGAAATCTAAGGGCCAAAAAGGTTACAAATAATCATTTAAGAATAGAGGACAATGAGATGTTCTTGGAAAATTTATCTTTATTGCAACTTAGAATAGTTTACATTGTTTTGAATTTTCAATATAAATCGTTTCATTAAGGTTTGTGTTGATAGTAACTTTGCACATTTAACACACACACACAATGGATGTTTACCATTGAAACAACAACCCTTGATCTCGATGGTCCAATATCTTTGATCCAATTTTTAGATCAATTTTTGGAGGTAAATTAGGATTTTTAATCAAATGAGGAACTAAACTAATGAAAATTATGCACTAATACCAAGTGATTAGTATGTCTACACAAAGTGGCTTAAAATAAAGTGTGAAAAGTCTAGGGTATGCATTTTTATCCCTTAAAATTGTAATATATGAAATTAAGCTAAGAGTATATATTTATTTTGAGTTGATGTAAATGATACATTGTGTATGAAATAAATAGACAACGAGAAAATAATAATTTTAATAAAATAAGAACTAAATAATTTTTATAGTGCACACTATGTGAGTATCACCATTTTAAAGTGTTGTGACTAATCCAACAAAAATTATTATATTGAGTTTCTTAAGTTTGATTATTTAACCAAAAAACACATCTCGATGCACAAAATTGTTGAATATTTGACCATTAAATCAATACGGTCTTCTCTCTTTTTCTTAAAGGATAGATATAAGGATAATAGGTCAATTCTAGGGCCTCATAAGAGATAACATAAATCTTATGACTAATCCAATAAAATCAATCCTATATTTGATATTAAATTCATTTATAATATATTCATTTAATTAATTCATGTATAAAGATACAAAAATTTAATTCTCTTGGTGTTCACTAATGTGGATGCTTTGTATTACAATTACTTTTGGACTCATATCACTTATGGTTAGAAAACATCAAAACTAAGGTAAATAATAACATTGTTGTGATGAGAAAGTTAAATTACCACATTAACCTTTTTGTGAGATATAATATTCATTTTGAATTTAATGATTTAACAATAGAATAATTTGAATAAATATTTGATTTTATTTTTTATTATATGAAAAAATATTTCATTAGAATATTTAGATTACTAATCCCCGTCAAAAATTAAAATTAAAATAATGATAAAAATTAACACATCATCTATAGAAAGTTAGTATAGAAGAGGAATGGATATTTTAGGGGAAAAGAAAGAGAAAAAATATACTTTATTACAAAAATATTTTTAAAACAAATTGGTCCAAGATGAAAAAATATCATTTATGACCTTGAAACATCTATATATATTTTTTTAAATAAAAAATTTCAATAACAAGTGAAAACTTAAATACAAAATTCATTATAATTCTCACATTCCACCACACATGCTCTCCATTTTCATTATCATGAGTTATCTTCAGAGAAGTTAAAAAGGATTTTAAACTATGTTGTTTTGAAGTCCAAAAATATCTCCATTATTGAGAAGGAACTTGAATTAAATGCTAATCTATTTCTTGTGATATTCTTCCTAATTTTTTTTAAAGATATGTCCAATAAACTCAAGCATGTGAGAAATTGTAGTTAAGTGGGAATATCCCCAAAGAGATTATTCCATGAAAGGCAAAGAAACTCCTATTTTGTGGAATTTCTAAACTACATATGAATTTTCCCACTAAGATATTTTTTTACAAATTGAGAACCATCAAACCAATAAGAAATATAACATCTTTAAGAATGTTATTGAAGAAATTTTTATTTGAGAAGTTAAAACCAAAACCAATGCTAAGGATTTCACATATTCCAAATGTTTCCCCTTATTTTTTTATCATCATTTAAAAAAAATATGACATAGGTGAATCTTAATACTTAAGAACTTATTTACACTACATGTTTGATTTTTCATTACTTTCAAGTTTCTTAAGCCATTCCCAACACCAAAGAACCTCTTCTTTGCAAGGTTTAAAACACTTATTCCCAACACATACAACAAAATATTTATTATAGTAGAACCCTAAACTCTTTCACCACATTTTGATTTAATAAAATCCTTTCTCTCACTTGAATTGCAAAATGTTTCATTGCACACCTAAAATATTTATTGATTTAGTTTGTCATCAACCTTTGGCCCAAGTTTCTCAACTATTTTCTTATTTTAAATTGCCCACGTATCTTGTATTGGTAAATGCACCTTTGGAATTTTAGTTCATTAATGTTTTATTTTATAGTTTTTCATTGAGGTTTTCCCTTTCCTATATTTGAAATGCGTTTTCATTTCTCACAAATTGAATTAAAATTGACTTGATCTTCAACAATGCCCTTAAGAAAGATGGATTAGAACAATTTCTATTAGAATATAGTGTATAGTGTAAGGTGAAAAATGTTATATTGTATGTTATTTTAACCATTTTATTTCAATTTTATAATGTCACAAATAAAGCCTTTCAAACACAACATTAATAGTGCAGTACATTTTATGATGTAACAAAATGCATTATTAGACTTTAAAATATTGGAAGGGCATTCCATCTCCCAATTACAACATAAATATTTGGCCACAATACATATCAAATAAAATTTTAGGGTTACATCAAGAATACACTTCATAATTCAATCTCAAATGGGTATTGCATCAATTAAAAAAAGAAAAAAATTCAAAATAGGCAATCGAATTTAAATTTGAATATATCTTATTTTATTTTATGTCATACATAGACATACTGTATAAAATTAATTTAAAATAATACTTTCCACCAATAGGAACAAAACAAAAAAAATAGGAAAAATACATATACATTCACACTTTAGTAGAGAAGGGGAGGAGAAGGAATCTTTAGGGGGAAAGGGAATGGGAAGGGGAAGAAAAAATAACTTTATTAAAATATTTTTTGTTGAACATTTTGATCAAGAAAGACAATAACTTCATCCATGATCTTGAAGCATTTAAAGCGATATTTTTTGTTGAAATATAATACTTCAATAACAACTAAAAACCCACATCTAATGCTCAATCCAGTTCCCACTTCCCACCACAAATCTTCATTCCACTCTTTTTGATTGACATCTTCATCATGAGTGCTCTTTGGAGAAAGAGAAGAGGAACAATTTGTGTTGACTTGAAGTCCACAAAGATGTGCATTATTTGAAAATGAACCAACATCAAATGTTAAAAATTGTCCCCCTTGTGGTATTCTACCAAAAAACTTATTATAAGATATGTTCAAATAACTCAAAAATGTGAGAAGTTGTAGTTCTGCAGGAATATCTCCACTAAGATTATTTCTTGAAACATCAAGTGACTCCAATTTCACAAGTTTTCCAAAAGTAGTAGGAATTTTTCCACTGAGATGATTTCTTGATAAATTGAGAACTTTTAGACTGATGAGGAATCCAAGGCCTTGAGGAATATCACCTGAGAAGTTGTTATCAGAGAGATCAAGACATCGAACCATAGCCAAAGATTTCATATACTCTAGAAATTGGCCTTTGTTAACTATTTCCATCTTATATAAATAAGATATTGAGCTAGAATTTGAATATTGAAGGATGTCTAAACTTTCTGTTTGATTTGTCATTGCTTTCAAGTTTCTTAAGCTACTTGGAATATCTCCAGACAAATTATTGTTTAACAAAATTAAGACTTGAAGATGTTGTAGTTTTTCCAATTGTAAAGGTATTTCACCTATAAATTCATTAGATCTCAATACTAAAATCCAGAGATCAATCAACTCCCCTACCCAATTTGGGATGTTTCCTTGCATCTTATTATATCCCAAATCTAGAATCTCCAAAGAGGTACAATCTTTAAGTGATGACGGAATTGCCCCTTGCAATTTATTACCTCCTAACTTTAGTGTTTGAAGACAAACCATACTCCTAATCTCACCTTCCAAATGGTTGTTTTCTAGATTCAACACCTTGAATGTAGATGAGCAGTTCCCAAAACTTGCAAAAATATTTCCTGTAAACTTGTTATTTGACACATCCAGAACCTCCAAATGAAGCCCTTTACAAATAGAATGTGGAAAGACACCACCAATACTATTATTTGCAAGTGACAAATAAATGAGTTGACTAGGGCTATATTTATCCATATTTTCTAGAATGACTCCATCAAATTGATTCTCTGACATGTCAAGGAACTGCACATTAGGATGTGGCACAAAAACATTCCCTTGTAACTTATTTCTATGCAAGTCTACATATTGAGCATCAAATGCACTGAACTTAGAGGACAAAGGTCCTCCAAATTGATTATGTGAGAGATTAAGTGCCTACAAGAATGTAAGGTCCCACAACCATTCTGGAATATTTCCACTCAAAGAATTGTTGGACAAGTCTATAAACTCTATGGTGTATTGAGTGGATATGAAAGTTCGCAAATCCCCAAGCATATTACAAGAACTCAAGTACAAATATTGAAGTTGAAATTTAGGGATCTAATAAGGGTTGATTTCTATTGTCAAGAAATTGTTGGAAAGGTCCAAAAAACGAATCTTTGTGAAATTTTCTAGTTGAGAAAGTAAGAAAGTACCGGTCAAATAGTTATTACTTAGTGAAAGCAAAACCAAGGAGGAGAGATTACCAAATGTAGATGGAAAGCTCCCATTTAACTGGTTCATGTCAAGGTAAAGTTGTGACAGCTTTGATAGTCCACCTAAAGAGCTCCATGGAATGTTGCCTCTTAGTGAGTTAGAGGAAAGATCCAAGTGGGTCAATGAGGACATATTTTCAATTGCAAGAGGAAGAGTGCCTTCAATTTTGTTATCCCAAAGATACAAATGGGTCAATATGGACATCTTTCCAATAGTAGGAGGGAGAATGCCTTCGATTTTATTACCCCAAAGACTCAATTGAGTCAAGGAAGACACATTCCCAATAGAATTTGGAATCACTCCTCCCACATTTGATTGTGTAATAGAAAGGCTATTGAGTTGGGAAGCATGTTGCACAATGAAGGAGAGATTTACTTTGAGATTGGGGTTGTTGGATAAGTCAAGGTTGCTCAAGTGAGGAAGACTTAACATAGTGGAAGGGATGGAACCATGGAGACTGTAGTTGGAGAGTGAGAGGGAAACCAAAGATGCAAGATTTGAAATCCAAATGGGAAATGGTTGGTGAGTGATGTCACTGTCAAAAAGATAGAGATGGCAGAGGAAGGTGAGATTTACAAGAGAAGAAAGAATTGTACCTAACTGTCTAGACAAACCGAGTGTTGTAAGATTGGTGAAGGACGCAACATTCTTTACCACACCATCGTCTTCCATTATTAGATTCACATGGAATAAATAGAGATGCTCCAAGCCTCTCAAATTTCGAATCCATGAACCTGATTGCCTCATCTCCAAAATTTTCAAGCTAGAAATGTTGCCAAACTCACTTGGAATTTGACCGATGAGATGATTATAGGAGATGTCCAAAAATTCCAAGCTAGACATGTCGCCAAGCTCTCTTGGAATTCGGCCAATAAGCCCACAATCTCTCAAGCTCAAATGCCTCAATCCGTTGAGGCTTTGAAGATGTGAAGGGAAGGGAAGAGGGGACAAGTCAACTTCACTCAGATCAAGGTACTCCAAATGCTGCAGTTGGACTAAAGCAGGGAAAATTAGGCTGCTTGAATTTCTCTCTATTGCTGACAAGGGATAAAAGGTGCTAAGATCGATACCAACTACATGCCCTGTGCCCCTGTGGCAGGTGATTCCCTTCCAAGAACGATACTTCTCAATGTCTTCTCTCAATGTGCGGAAAAGTCGTTCAGTAATAGCGTTCAGTCTTTTGACGCGTGAAAATTTGCAGAAGTACTTGAATAATAAATTGTATACGCAACTGTATTAATCAATTTGACTCGAAATGCGTGTTGTTTGCGCAACTGTATCAATGAAGTTGAACAGTGTTCGTAATGAAGACCGGGTAAGATTTCAAATCGTTTTTAATGGACAACTAAATATGAACGACATTGATTCAAATTTTAAATCGTTTGGAGTTTTCATACTTTGTGTATAATTTTCTTTGGTTGGGATGTGAATTGCTGGTGGTGAATTTTTCAAGAGGTGAATTTGTCATGATGATAATTTTCCAACAGTGAATTGTTGACGGTGAATTTGACTGAAGCCAAAAAATCTAGTTGTTTATTTTGAGTAATAGTGGGAAAAGAAAATGGAAGAGTTAGGAGTGAGTTGTCTATTTTCTAGAAGAGTTGAAGAGAATAGTCTATTTTCTAGATTATAAATTCACCACAAATTTCCTTTGGTGGTTGTGGTTGACCATCAACTTCAGGCATTGAGTCACCTAATAAGGATGGTAGTGAGAGAATAAGAGGCCTTGAGAAGAATTATCTAGGGTTTTAGAATATACTTATAATGCACGTTTTCTTCCAACACATGATATTGATTTGCTAGCATTCTCATTAGCTATCTTTTATGTTATTTTTTTGTCTAGTTCAATCATAAGAGATTCTATATTTTTTGTCTAGTTCAATTATAAGAGATTCCATTATTATTAGACCTAGTTGATGATTTATTGTTGTATATTAAAAACTTCAAGCATACAAATACAAGTAATTAAATAAATAATATAGATAATTTTTAACTCTTTCAATTTTTTTTCAAATGAATGAGAGTTATCATTCTTAAGAGTTATTACTTTGAAACATACATATCAATATACTCTCTTTTATATCTTTAGATAGAGAGCATAAAAGAGGTCGTTCAAGTATGCTTAGCAATAGAAAAAATATTATTTGTGAAGGCTCGAATATGTAATGCACCTCTTTGTTATTGTAATAAGTTAATGAGTTCAAAACTTAGCTTTCAAATGTAAAAACACAATTAATCAAAGATTTTTTTCAAAGTCGAAGTCTTGATATTTTAATATTTTTTAATTATTAGCAATTTGCTTCAATCGGATATTAATAACCACCTACACTAATAATAGTGAGAAGTATATTCTCTAATTTGAACACAATACACATTTATATATATGATATAAGAGGGATTCATTGCACACGGGTCGCTTTATTCTCAAGAGATCACCAGGGAACAAACTGCCCTTCTACACCTCAAGATAAGCAAGTCAACGAAAATCTAGAAAAAGTACACCTTAAGCTGTGTTTTAGAGAAGGTTATTTCAGATCTTGAGAGAGTGGAACCCCGAGATTTCAATCTAAGATGAGCAAGCTCTCGGCCAAAAGACAACAACATAGTTTTAGGACGCTAGCGCGATGCGCTATCGTCTAAAAGGCACACTAGCGTCCTAAGCAACAGAAGGCTCTAGCAGATAGAACCAGGTTCCACTTCTAGGCTCAAGTTCAAAATGTATTGAGTGAAATAAATGAAGAAAAATCCAAAAGCTCGTAATAAATACAAGGGGACTCAGAGAGAGCTTACCTTTTACTAGGTGTTCAAGCCTTTACTCCAAGCTCCGCTTTGCACCTACACACAAAAGAACGAGGGGAAAAGGTTGGGGCTGTATAGGGGCCTGCCTCAGTTAGCCCCTCATTTTGGTGTTCCCACCTCCACAGACAACCAAGTTTGAAGGGAGTGTAAATGAAGTAAACAAAGTGTGTGGTGAAAGCATAACCTGCTCAAGAGGAGAACCCACACCACGAGATAGTAAATTAACAACTAAAGAAGGAAAGTGAAAGAGAGAGAGAGCGTTACCCATGGGTCTAGACCCTCTCTGGAGCACACAAACACATTGTTGAATGCTTGCTTGAGAGTTGTTGCTATTGGAGGAACCTCAGCCCAGCATGGCTTCGATTATGAGAGTGCTGCTATCAAAGATGAAGAGAATTCAAGACTAAAGCAAGTAACAATAGAGTTTGAATGAATGACTTCCAACCCCAAATGAGAGCAAAAAAGGGGTTTTTAATGCATGTAAGGGCAACAAAGAGCCGTTACATCTGAAACCCAATTGCTAGGACACGTGTCAAAAGAGTCAGGATTTTAGATTCCTTGTTTCAAGCTTGAAAACTACTAGGACACTAGTGCACCGCGTAGACGTCTACACTGTGTAGGCATCCAGAGCCTAGATTTTTAGGAAACGTGTCGTCGGACTTCTGTTGCTTTGCCACAAGTCTGCATGGAGTTAGAATTGCAAAATTCTGACTTATGGGATTTTTGTCATTAATGCTCTAGGTGTCATAAATGCTAGGCAAAAATGCAAAAATGTGGAATTGCCCCTAGGTGCAATTCTGCGACATTACATTTTTCCCAATTTTGGAAAAAATCAACCTCACTAAAGTAGAGAAGAAAAATTTCACCTGAATTTTGAATTTCATGAAATTGCGTGCCAAGAAAAAGGGATTGCAGAGTCCACCAAAGTCAAGCTAACCAGTATCGGAGGTGCCCCCAGCATCCAAGGTCAACAAACAACGACAATATGGTTGTGGAAAATCATTCAAGACTACAACCTGCAAAACTAAAATTTTGGGTCAACCTTGAAAAATCGGAAGAAGCTATAATGGAGACAAGAATGATCAAGAAAAAGTCATCGATTTAGAGGGAAAATATGATGAAGAGGTGACTATATGCCCCCTCCTGAGTTTTCCCCTAGCTTGGTGGGGTAAATTCAGGAGAAATTGGGGAACCACAAACTTTAGGAAAAATGGGCCCCAGGGGACCTATATATACCTAGGTGGGCCCCTAGAAGGGTCATTTTCACTATTCACTATGAGCAAATTGTTGACTTTTGTGAGAGAAAAGTTAGCAAAATACCTAGCAGGAGAGAGTACGAGGCATTGAGGTTGGAACAACTGCACAAGGACATCGCTGAGGGCCACGAGGTGGACTGGGTAGGCCTCTACGCCTCATCTTTTTGTGAATTTTAGCTTATTTTTAGCACTTTTCTAGTTGGCGAGGTGCACAAGCATCTTTTTTCTGTGCTTGCATCCAAAAAATGCATTGTCGTCCGTAGTCTATGCTGAGGTTCTGAGTCCGTGCTATTGTCTCAGGGACATGCTGGTGTCCTTGAGGCAACTATGTCAGTTAGGGATGCATGTGCGATGCACAGATGTTTGTGTGATGTACATAGGTCTTGAGTAAGAATTCTTTTGTTTTCATAATGAATTATGACTTAATTTTTTTTTACTTTTTTGCAAGAGTATCTAGAGATTCGGGAGCATTCGGGAGGGCGAGCATACCGATTCGTTAGCATAGGAATCGTTTGACAAAAGATGAGGTCACGCATCTCGAGTAGGTCAGTCTCTGACACGTATTTACCATGCTAGAGATGAGATACCATGAGAGGATGCTTACAACCCTGATGGAGCGATGAGATGCCACTATGTCATCTTTCTAGCTGCCTTGCGGGGAGATGACCATCACTCTCAAGGACGCCAATTAGATTCTCAGACTACCCATCCGCGGATGGTGGGTGGCCCTAGACGATACTCGATTAGTGCAGGAGCGGAGAGAGGGCATCCTCTATTGCTCAAGGAGGATAGACGATGACGATGACACGAACCACATATACATGCACTGGTATGACCAAGCGAGGACCACTACACTATTGCTACGCCGAGTTATGGTTGTGACCGTGGTTTTCTAAATCACGATAGATGAGTGAGGATCGCACTTGCACGGGAACCTCATCCATACTATTAGAGAGATGGTTGAGCATCACACAATTTTCTCCTAGGGGTGCAACATGTTGGCACACCTTTACCAGAAGTTGGGTCAGTACATTCGCTATGAGTATTGTAGCCTTATTGCATGCACACCTTTGCAGGTGTGGGCGTTTTCCCACATCATGTGCACTTGACCAGTCAGTTTTCCCCAGTGACGGTTGTATCACATTCCCATGGCCCACAGGTACGATATGACAAGCCAATGGAAATTTGGTGATCTTTAGTTTTGGCAGCTACAGTTCAACACTATCGTGGCAGATGAGGTTTGGTGGAGACCCTACCAATTTTTTCGATGGGTGGACAATGATAGGTATTTGGGGAACCTATAGCAGGACTATTTTTTGATAGGCCACCGTGATTATATCATACTAACTTACTATTGGAGTTGGGTAATGCAATAGCATGGCCGTCCTCAGACGATTCCACCGGATATGCCCACCTATACTATAGCCTATAGGAGTGTAGTGAGGGTTGTGGATCATCCTATCCCCACCTTTACTAATGTAGTCCCCTCTGATGATGATGAGCCCAATCAAGATCTACTGCCTATAGTGCTAGTGAATAATGTTGGGGTAGTTGTTGATTTTACGAGGTGGTGGGAGAGGCATCGTCTTGCTCCTGTGTTCGATGAGGGTGCCCCAAGAGGGGACCCTAGTCCATAGGAGGATTTTCCTTCCCAACCTTTGTAGGACAGATGGAGAGGGCACTAGCAAGCCGGCGGGGAGGAGGAGGCAGCACAGGAGGAGGAGGTGGCACCTACAAGACCGAGGCAGTAGAGGAGATCGGACCCCCTGTGGCTACCCCTATCTCCTTGGCACCACCAACTCCTACCGTTCTAGCGGTAGCGGCCTTAGTGTAACCGAGAGTGACCACCGATGCTGGTGGCATGGGCCCCAACATTGACCCTCACGTTAATCTTACATGGAATCCAAGGGATCCAAGTATACATAGTACACTATTTATGTTTCCTCACTTTTGATTTTTTTGTTTACAACATATATATACATGTCATGTGATACTAATTTCTCCTTCTTTCTTTGCGGTTGCAAAGGATGCACAGGGATGCATTGGGCTGATGGCTCAGTGTATTTTGGAGGTAGCCCCTAACGTGCTGATCCAGGGGACGATTCTCGAGGATTTTCAACTAGTATCTATGGGATGACATGCCCCCACTTTTGAGTTAGTAGCACGCCTAAGAACTACCTATGAGGAGCGGGGCGTGAAGATCATGCAGTTGATGGTGGAGTTGACAACTATTCGAGGGCAACATGACCAGCTGTCAGGTGAGCTGTGGACGATGCTCGACAAGCGAGATGTGATAGTGAGGAGGGCCAAAACCACTGAGCAGGCGCATGACACCCTCCAAAGCTATCTCGATGACCTCACTGGGCAGTTAACAACTGTGACCCCAACAAAGGTTCAACACCTATGGGATGAGCTGAGGCGGGCAGAGATGACTATAGCCTCCTTATAGGGAGAGATCAGGGGGATGCAGGTAGCTTTTTCCATATCATGCTCACACTGATCCCACTCCATGACCATCGTACAACCTCTCCTGAGAGTATCAGAGTAGCAACCAGAGCTAGAGGGCTCTAGGAGTCATGCAACACAGTGATAGGGACTGATAGGGAGTGGGGTTGGAGGAACCAATCACTGGTTCCTGCTCTAGGTCTTTCCTTATAAGACCTCCTTGGTGCTTGACTTCACCCTTCTAACCTATAGGCCCCTACACATAACTAGGTCCCCCTGGTTTGTCAGACCAACCCCTCTCCTATCAACATGCTGTCCTTCTACCAAGCCAACCTTGGTGCTTCGCCATGTACTCTCCTTTGGCCCTTAATCTTCCCTAAAGGCCAAATAACCTCAACCTTCTTCTAGGCTCTTGTAGGGGTTTGAAGGTGTTACAAAACTTCAAAATGGCTTATCTAAGGTCTTTATGCAACCACAAGTTTCTATCTTTCCATCGCTTTCTCAAAATGCTCTCCTAGGGTTTAAAAGGCTACAAGCCTAGAGCCCAACTAGGCCTCTGAACAGGGTTAAAATGCAACTTTCTTTAAAACACACCAAAGAATTAAGTTCTTTGTTAAAAATCTGTGTTTCTCATGCCCTCTCCTCCAATATTTTTTAGGGTTTCAACCTGCTCAGGCCATACACCGTCCATACACCAAAATGGTCAAGAACCCTAGGGTTTCTAAACTTTTCAAGCTATTTTCAGACTGTCAGAAAACTCTCCTATCAAATGAATTGCTAAAGCCTCTTCCTAATCACCATGCATATTTAGGACCTTCCCCTAAATTCACAAGAAATAATTTCTCAAAGATCTCTTTTCCCCTGCAAGATATGCAACTTTTTCTCCAAGTCTGCCCTAACCGGGCCTGCACTGGCTCGCCTAGGGCAAAGCTTTTCTAGCGCCTCCTGCACTGCCACAAAACCTAAATGCTACCATATTTACAATGAAGGATCCTAGACACTAATCCCAAGAGGCCGTACAATTTGTACGGTGGGAAGGTGCCCTAGGACTCCATTCTTTACAAACTGCCTGTTACAGGCTAGAAAACACAGGAACCAGAAGTATTTACAAATACAAGTTGAAAACAATCTACAAAATCAAAAGGAAAGCACACCAAGTTTTTATAAGGCTAACACTTCATACTACACATAGAAAAGCAGTAGGGTCACTCCATTAAAGTTCATATTTAACACAAAAATACAGAAAAATTGTCTTTTGAACGCTGTTTCCTTCAATATTCAAATATGTCACTCAATAATAATGCTTCTAACCCTACCTCAGGGTCTAGTCATGCCTTAAATAGGCTTCCAAATCCATTTAGGATCTTGGGTCGAGCTCATAGATGACCTAATGATGCAATCTATAAAACCCAATGTGTTTTCAAACACTTGACTAGATTGGTAATGATGACAAGTTGGAGCTTCAAAACCCATTCATGATTGCCACCTCCCAATCCATTGATCATAGATAGATCAAGCTTTATTCAAAACAATAAAACCTAGCTAGATGGTCAACATGACCTCAACATAACACAACAAAATTTAAACTTCCTTCAAGACTCCAGGAAAACCCAAGTTTCCCAGGTGCTCCTGCACCATTCTCCCCCTCTCAGCACAAACAACTAAGGAATGGAAGGAGGGATCAATGTTAGGTCAATGCCAAGTTTCTTGAACTGATCTGCTTGTACCCATGTAGCTTTTGATTGAGGCTTGTTTTTCCATTTGATAAGATGCTCCATGTACACCTTGTTCCTTGTAGACTTGTGCACTCTTGACTCCAAGATCTTCTCTGCTTGTAGCTTGTCCGGATGACAGAAGGGTACATTGCTGATGTCCTTGAGAACTGCCTTTTGATCCACATCCTTGACTAATCCCATATACTTGATCAAGTCAACTACATTGAATACTGGAGAGATGCCCAAATCTGATGGTAACTCCACCTTGTATGCATTCTTGCCATATTTGGCCAATACCTTGCATGGACCCACTCTTTTCATTTGTAGCTTGGTGGACATTCCCTTCTACAATCTAGATTTTTTGAGGTGCACCATAACATAGTCCCCAACTGCAAATTGTACATCCTTCCTTGACAAATCAACTTTCTCCTTCAACTTTTGGGTTGCTGTTGTGACTGTTTTCTTGACCTGCTCGTGAATCTCCTTCATGGTCTGAGTGAAGTATTCTGCATGTCCACTCCTATTCTCCATAGATCCAAGGTCCCTGAGTTCACAAATGCCTCTTGGGTGCATTCCATACACAACCTCAAAAGGACTTTTCCCTGTAGTTCTGTTAACACTGTCATTATAGGCATATTCAGCTTGGGAAATAACCATATCCCATGTTTGTCCATACTCTTTAGTTAAACACCTCAAAAGGTTACCAAGCACCCTGTTAACCACCTCTGTTTGACCATCAGTCTGAGGATGGTAAGCTGATCTAAATGACAGATTTGTACCCAATCTGCTCCATAGAGTCTTCCAAAAGTGACTCATGAACTTCACATCTCTGTCAGAAACAATGCTTAGAGGCAAGCCATGGATCCTTACAACCTCCTTGAAGAAAAGGTGAGCTATGTAGCTTGCATCATGAGTAGTTTTTTAGGGAATAAAATGACTCATCTTACTAAATCTGTCTACCACAACATAAACACTATCAAAACCAGTCTTGGTCTTAGGAAGACTTACCACAAAATCCATGCTCACACACTCCCATGGTCTGTTAGGAATGGGCAGGGGTTGATATAAACCAGCATTGCTAGCTCCTCCTTTAGCTTTCATGCATATAACACATTGTTCCACATATTTTCTAACATCTCTTGCCAACTTAGGCCAATAATAGAACCTTTGCACTAGTTCTAAAGTCTTATTGATGCCAAAATGCCCACTAAGACTGCCATTATGTTTTTCTTGAATCAAATTTTCCCTCATTGACCCTCTTGGAACACATAACTGATTGCCCTTAAATAACAGTCCATTTTGCAATGTATACTTAGAATATTGGCTATGAAAATGATTCTCAAAATCAAAGCATACCTTGTAAGCTTTTGAGAAGTCTTCATCCTCTCCATATAGATCCTTGAAACTCTCTATGCCAATGCTCTTGAGTTGTATTTCTTGCACTGTCAACAACCTTCTACTTAATGCATCTGCAACCTTGTTCATTTGCCCTTTCTTGTGCTTGATGGTAAAAGTAAAAGCTTGGATGTATTCCATCCATTTAAAATTCCTATTACTTAACTTCTCTTGGGTGTTGATATAACTAAGTGCCTGGTTATCAGTAAAGACCACAAACTCTTTGGGTAACAAATAATGCCTCCACTTCCTAAGGGACTGCACTAAAGCATATAATTCTAGATCATAGGTAGAATACTTCTTCTTGGCTTCATTGAGCTTTTCACTAAAGAAGGCTATAGGCCTACCTTCTTGACTAAGTACTCCTCCTACTGCTACTCCACTTGCATCACACTCAAGTGTGAACAACTTGTCAAAACTAGGCAATAATAGAAATGGTTGAGTTGCCACTTCTTGTTTCAGTTTCTCAAACCCTTTCTCAGCCTCCTGAGTCCACTTAAACTTTATTTTCATACCACCTTTTATAGTATCTAGGACTGGTGCACATATGCCACTAAAATTCCTTATGAATTTCCTATAAAATTGAGCCAAACCATGAAAACTCCTTACCTCTGTTGCCGTGGTTGGTGTGGGCCAGTTTAGGATGGCTTCCACCTTGCTTGGATCCATCTTCAACGTTCCTTGGGATACTACAAACCCCAAATACACAAGTTACTGCTTGAAGAACTCACACTTCTCAAGATTGATGGCCAACTTCTCTTCTTGCAACCTTCTAAGAACCATCTCCACATGCTTGAGTTGTTCTTCTACTGTCTTACTGAAAATCAGTATGTCATCTAGTATACTACCACAAAGATTCCTATGAAATCCTTAAGAACTTCATTCATGAGTCTCATGAATGTGCTATGGGAATTTGAGAGGCCAAATGGCATCACTTTCCACTCATATAACCCATCATTGGTCTTAAAAGTTGTCTTCCACTCATCACCATCCTTAATTCTGATCTGATGGTACCCACTCTTGAGGTCCAACTTTGTGAAGAACCGAGCACCTCCAAGACAATCCATCAAGTCTTCAATCCTAGGAATAGGAAACCTATACCTAATGGTGATCCTATTTATTGCCCTAGAATCAGTACAAAGTCTCCACTTACCTCCTTTCTTGGTTGCTAAAACCATTGGCACTGCACATGGGCTGATGCTCTTTTGAATCAAGCCTTGATCCAATAATTCTTGCACTTTTCTAGCTACCTCTAGGTTCTGCTCAGGTGTAAGTTTGTATGCTTCTTTGTTAGGCAATGAGGCTCCAGGTATGAAGTCAATTTGATGACTTATTGCTCTCTTTGGTGGTAAAGTTGCAGGTGTACCATCACTAACTATGCTCTTGTACCTATCAAGCAACCTTTGGATTGCTTCTAGTAAGACTATCTTTTCAGCCTTTTCTTCCTCTTTGGACTATATCACGATCACATATCCTCCATTCCCTTGGTGTAGGTCCTTAAGGAATTCCTTACCACTGCTCAACATGATGTTTGGTGCCTTTGACTGTCCTTCATCTTCTTCTGTCAATGACTGCAGCTTGAAGGTTCTTCCATCCTTCTTGAATGAGACGGTGTTCTCTTTCCCATCATAAATGGCACTTCTGTCATATTGCCATGGTCTGCCTAGTAGTAGATGGCATGCATCCATGGGTAATACATCACAAACCAACTTATCTTTATATCCTCCAATTGAAAATTCCATTGTTACTTGCTCATTAACCAAAACACTCTGCCCTTTGTTCAGCCATGTAACCTTGTAGGGATTATTGTGAGGCACCTTGTCCAATTTCAGCTTAGTTACTGCCTCCTCTGAGATTATATTATCTATTGAACCTGAATCTACAATGACTTTGCACACTTTTCCAAGTATCTTGCACCTTACTCTAAAAAGAGCTCTTCTTTGTTTAGGTTCCTCTTTGACTGGCTGCCTGATCAAAACTCTGTTAAACATCAGATTCTCTCCTACCTCAGACTCTATATGACTGATCTCAGATGCTTTAGGACTCATAGTGTCCTCTTGTGCATAGGCCACTCTCTTTTCATTGCTTGATGATGATGCTTTCTCTGAGCACCTATAAGCAAGGCGACCTAGTTGGTTACAATGATAACACTTCATGTTTGCAAAATAAGAATTGCTCCTGCCTGCTCCTCTTCCTCTGTTTGAGCCTCCTTGAAGTCCTCTTCCCCTGTTAAATCCTCCTCTTGAAGATGTTTCACCTCCATGCTCAGTGAGTTTTGATTCTCCATGATTCCTTTGATCATTTCCTCTACCTTGGTAACCACCACGCTCTCCTCTTTGATCCCTGCCTTTGCCTCTGCCCTTAGAAGCCTGATCTTGCTTCCTTTTGTTCCTTTCCTCTATCTTTATGGCCAACTGATAACATTGATGTATTGTTTTAGGACTCAAAAGAGCCATCTCCTCTTGGATGTTCCATTTCAAGCCATTAAGATACCTAGCCACTTTGAGGCTCTCATCCTCTGTCACATTAGACCTCATACAAAGCTTTTGAAACTCTTCAGTATAAGTGTTTACATCTTGGTCTTTCTGCCTTAAACTTTTCCTCTTCTTGTGTAGTTGAATCTCATAGTCATCTAGCATGTAGGCTTCCTTTACCTTAGCAACCATTCCTTTCCAAGTTGATATGGGCTGTTTGCCTTCTTTTTCCCTTTCTGTCTGAATAAACTTCCACCATGTCAAGGCTGATCCTCTTAATCTTGACTTAGCAACCTTCACCTTTTGTGCTTCAGTGACTCCATCACACTCAAAATGGTTCTCCATGCCTTCTATCTAGTCCATGACTAAATCAGGTACCATTTTTCCACTAAATAGTGGTATTCCTTCAAGTGCTTTCCCACTCAAATCTTTCAGTGCCTTCAAGAAAGGCTCCTCCTTCAAAACAGGGTCAGGTACAGGGGTCTTATCTTCCTTTGCTATCTCTTCTTCCTTTGGAATTCTTCCCTCAAACTGTGCACTCCTCACTGCTATCTCAAGTTGGGCTATTCTTTCCCTCAATTGTTTATTGTCTTCTTCCTGCTCTTCAACCATCTTAGCCAGTTCTGTATTGGTCACCATGGTGGAAGAATCACTTGACTCAACGTCTGACATACAAGATTTATTTCCCAAATCTTTAACTTGCTCTGATACCAATCTGATAAGGAGTGGGGGGTTGGAGGAACCAATCACTGGTTCCTTCTATAGGTATTTCCTTATAAGACATCCTTGGTGCTTGACTTCACCCTTCTAACCTATAGGCCCCTACACATAACTAGGTGCCCTTGGTTTTTTAGACCAACCCCTCTCCTATCAACATGTTGTCCTTCTACCAAGCCAACCTTGGTGCTTCGCCATGTACTCTCCTTTGGCCCTTAATCTACCCTAAAGGACAAATAACCTCAACCTTCTTCTAGGCTCTTGCAGGGGTTTGAAGGTGTTACAAAAATTCAAAATGGCTTATCTAAGGTCTTTATGCAACCACAAGTTTCCATCTTTCCATTGCTTTCTCAAAATGCTCTCCTAGGGTTTAAAAGGCTACAAGCCTAGAGCCCAACTAGGCCTCTGAACAGGGTTAAAATGCAAATTTCTTTAAAACCTACCAAAGAATTAAGTTATTTGTTAAGAATTTGTGTTTCTCATGCCCTCTCCTCCAAGATTTTTCAGGGTTTCAACCTGCTTAGGCCATACACTGTCCATACACCAAAATGGTCAAGAACCCTAGGGTTTCTAAACTTTTCAAGCTGTCAAAAAAATATCCTATCAAATGAATTGATAAAGCCTCTTCCTAATCACCATGCATAGTCAGGACCTTCCCCTAAATTCACAAGAAATAATTTCTCAAAGATCTCTTTTCCCCTGCAAGATATGCAACTTTTTCTCCAAGTCTGCCCTAACCGGGCCTGCACTGGCTCGCCTAGGGCAAAGCTTTTTTAGCGCCTCCTGCACTGCCACAAAACCTAAATGCTACCATATTTACAATGAAGGATCCTAGACACTAATCCCAAGAGGCTGTACAATTTGTACGGTGGGAAGGTGCCCTAGGACTCCATTCTTTACAAACTACCTGTTACAGGCCAAAAAACACAGGAACCAGAAGTATTTACAAATACAAGTTGAAAACAATCTACAAAATCAAAAGGAAAGCACACCAAGTTTGTATAAGGCTAACACTACATACTACACATAGAAAAGCAGCAGGGTCACTCCATTAAAGTTCAGTTTTAACACAAAAATACAGAAAAACTATCTTTTGAATGTTGTTTCCTTCAATCTTCAAATATGTCACTCAATAATAATGCTTCTAACCCTACCTCAGGGTCCAGTCATGCATTAAATAGGCTTCCAAAGCCATTTAGGAGCTTGGGTCGAGCTCATAGATGACCTAATGATGCAATCTATAAAACCCAATGTGTTTTCAAACACTTGACTAGATTGGTAATGATGACAAGTTGGAGCTTCAAAACCCATTCATGATTGCCACCTCCCAATCCATTGATCATAGATAGATCAAGCTTATTCAAAACAACAAAACCTAGCTAGATGGTCAACATGACCTCAACATAACACAACAAAATTTAAACTTCCTTCAAGACTCCAGGAAAACCCAAGTTTCTTAGGTGCTCCTGCACCAGGGACTCACCATTTTGTACATCATTTTTGTAGCGAGATATATACACATACATATATACTTGTAGATCTTTTGTATAGACATATATTTAGTAGCCACTCATTTTTTATAGCAGTGGCCCGATACATGTACACGACATTTGATACATACATACATACATACATACATACATACATACATACATACATACATACATACATACATACATATATATATATATATTGGTTTCGACATCATGGCTTTATTTATGTGTATGATTTTTACTTTCATGTATGTTTATGCTATGGATGTTATATGCTTATATGGATGTATGTTTACATTAGATGATAACATGATTTAATAAACATGCCTGGTTGTATGTTAATTAAATACAATAATGATCTAATTGCCTTAAAAGATGTAATGAGATGCGTGGACACATAGTGTAGCAAAACACATGTATGTATGACATACACACACGCATGGTCATATCATAACACAAAAAAAATTCATAATGTGTTAATGAATAATGTCAATATACATGTAGTGCTGCTACCCTTTCATAGAGAGAACACCACACGATTGACATGTAGAACACTACGCATAGTATCGGTGAAGATGCATCACATTAACAAACTCTTTTAGAGGTGTCCCATCCATAGATGATAATCCATATGCACTTGAACCATACATAGAAATCACAATGTAAGGGCCTAACTAGTTAGGACTAAACTCCCCCCTCTGATTAGGTGGGGCGTTTACATTTTGCTGGTTTTCACAGAGAACCAGGTCTCCTAGTTTAAAGGTCCTAGGAAGTACATTCTGGTTATATTTTCTTGATAATGACAGTTGATAAGCTTTAAGATGATCAAGGGCCTGTAAATGACACTTGTCAAGCATCTCTAGCTGATGCAAGTGGTTAACTTTGTAGGTTTCATCATCAATTAACCCTTTGAGGGAAACCCATAAGGATGGAATTTCCAACTCCAAAGGCATGATAGCTTCGACACCATACACGAGGTTGTAAGGCGTTGTTCTTGTCGCCATAAGGACACTCATGCAATATTCCCACAAAGTGTATGTTAAATAAATATGCCAGTCCTTACCATGCTTATTAACTGTTTTATGAAGAATGAGTTCAAGAGTTTTGTTAGACGCTTTTTCTTGACCATTGGACTGTGGGTAATACATTGTAGAAAGCCTATGTTGGATATGAAATTTATCCAAGAACTGCTTTACTTCCTTGTTCTTGAATGGTGTACCATTGTTAGAAACAAGTGTAGTAGGAAATCCAAAATGAGAAATAATGTTGTTCATGAGAAAACTATAGATAGCTTCAACATTTGTGGATCGAAGTGGGATCTAGCTTCAACCCATTTAGTGAAGTAATCCATAGTGGTAATAATAAAGGTATGTCCCTTGGAAGAGGGAGGTGATATTTTTCCAATGATATCCAACCCCCATTTTGCGAACAACTAAGGAGAGGTTTTATTTTGTAACTCTTGAGCAGGTGCATGAATAAGATAGCTGTGTTGTTGACATTGAATGCACCTTTTAGAAAAAATGAAGGAATCCTATTCCATTGTTTACCAATAGTACCCCATGTGTATCAATCTTCTCGCTAGGGATCTACCACCAAAATGCCCACCCCTGAAGCCTAAATGGGCTTCCTTAAGGGCAAGGGGTATTTCCGCTTTAGTGAGACACCTGAGAAGCAAGCCATTATAGGATTTTTGATAGAGAACATCAGATAAGATGACATAATGTGCTGAAAGCTTTCGTATACGAGTGTGATCATTTTTTGTCGCATCATTGGGAAAGTTTCTAGTCTATAATTAACTGTAGATACTAGAGAACCATTCTCCCGAGTCTGTGTGGGAACACACAAAAGACTCATATTTAGGTTGATCGGAAACCGCAAGGGTTCGTTGGACCTAAACTAAAAAGTGGTATTCTTTTGTATCTTCTTCTGAAGGTACTAAGGAAGCAATGCTTTCCATGGCATCGACATGTCTATTTTATCTCCTAGGGAAACTGTTTATTGTGAAAGAGAACTACTTGAGCAAGGACAAATCAAGGTCTCGGTACTAGGACAACTTACTTTGTTTAGCTTGGTAGGTTCCCATAATTTGATTCACAATAAGCTTAGAATCACATAGTATATAGAGATATTTGATTCTTAATGTAACTGCAATACGCAAGCTAGCAATAAGGGCTTCATACTTAGCAATGTTATTGCTGCAAGGAAAATCTAGTCGAAAGGGTAAAGGGACTGGTTTACCTTCGGGGGATATCAAGACCACACCCGCTCCAAAACCATTTTGACACCTTGATCCATTGAAGTACATTTTCCACTCAAGGTCATGGCTAATTGTGAAAATATTTTCGTCAGGAAACAAATCCAACCCAGGCAAAGAGCGAGATGAGGGAGTGTCTGCCAATTGATCGAAAACCACTTGAACCTTTATTTATTTCTTAGTATCAAACTTTATATCGAACTTAGAAAGCAACATAACCCACTTCGCTAATCTCCTAACAAGGTTAGCGCTAGAGAAAAAATGCTTCAAAAGATCTATTTTTACTATGACGTGTGTTTCGACATGGAGAAGGTAGCGTCTCAACTTCTACGTAGCGAATAAAAGAGTGAGGCATTGCTTCTCCATGGAGGAATTGTTGGATGTTGTGGCTGTGTTGCTGATATGTAGTTGTCATTGATGTCAACACTATTGGCCTTTAAGTCATTAGAAGTTGTATATGTTGAGGATATTGAGAAAATTGTAATAAAATAAGTTGTAGGTTGTTAGTGGTGAAGTGAAGTCCAATATGTTTCTGAGTTCAGTACATTGATGATCAAAGGTTTTGGATTAAAGGGTTTGTTTTCGAGTATATCTAGTTTATCCATGTTAAGTTTCAGAGATCTGCATGAAGATTTGATCGAGTTATGAGCAAGTTGTGTTCTGACAATTTTTTTGTTGCTTCAGTTGGTGTTCCTGAATGAAGATGATGTGTTTGTAGTAAGTTCAATTGTTTTGGATGCTTCTCTGGTGATTCATGATGTTTGTGAATATTTCTATATCGTGCTCTATTTGTGTTGCACATCTACATTCATCGCTATGCTCGCGATTAGAGATTTTCTCTTGCGTGTTCATGTTTTTCATGTTTGTGGCCGGCAGGGTGTTGTAGCGTGTTGTAGATCCTCAAACCGAAATTGTTTGAAGTGTTTTTTTTCTTGAGTATTTTATTTTTGGTCTTCATTATGTTTGGCCGACATTGGTTGATTCACATTGAAAATTATTTATTGTTTTGGGCTGACAATTTGCATATGTTTTATTATTTTGTTGAGGCCGACATATAGTGATGTAATCTCTTATTGCAGATTTATATAAGTGATTGTTTATTCCATTTGAAGGTAGATGTGTGTATGAGATGTGCAAATAATGTCCTAATCATTTTAAGGTAGAAGCTGAGTGTGAAGAAGAATGAGCAGAGTGTGAAGAAGTGTTCATGTGCTTAACCATAATTGTAATCAGGCATTAGCAGATGCTATTTTCTTAGTTCAAATCTTCTAGATGTAATCCAAATATTTTTTTAAGAGAACGAGTCTTCCTTTTGTATTTGAGCAAAGAGCTCTAGGAAGTGCGCTTGAATGCATGTGCATTCCCCATTCACATTTCATTTATACTTTTAACATGGTATAATGTTGTGGACTAACCTCCACCATGGTTTTTCCCCTAACAGGGTTTCCACGTAAAAAATCTTGGTGTTATATGTATTTCTAATGTGTTGATGGTTTATGCTTTCATGGTTATTTATCAAATCTAAAAGAAGGTTAATAAGTTTAATAAGTTTTCAATTTCTGCGACAATTGATTCATCCCCCCTCAGTTGTCTGCCCTTTTGTTGCCAACATGAATAATGAGTTTCATAATTGACTAGGACGTGGATGATATAGTAGACCGCTCTCTCTTTTTCTGCATTATCATACTAAGCCAACAAAGTAGCCAAATCGTATGGTGACATAGCAAGGTAAAGCAAAAAGGGCCTATCTTGCATAACCAACATTAATACGGGAGGGTTGGCCAAATAAGCTTTGATTGACTCAAAGGATTTTTGACACTCCTCATCCCATATGAAGCGAACACCCTTTTTTAATAAACAATTGAAAGGGAGGGTATGATCAACCAACTTTGATATAAATCTACAAATCGCCTGAATCTTCCCTTGTAGAATTTGCAACTCAGTGATATTCCTTGGTGGAGGCATGTTAACAATGGCACCAATTTTATTTGTGTCAACTTTGATTCCACGGTGAGAGACTATGAACCCCAAAAGCTTGTCGGCATCCATGCCAAAGACACACTTATGGGGATTAAGTCTCATCTTGTAGAGTCAAAGCCTCTTGAAGATAAGATAAAGGTCATTCACATGGTCTTGACAAGTTATCAATTTTACCAAGATGTCATCAACATAATCCTCTAAGATCTTATGAATAAAATCATGAAATATCAGGGTCATTGCCTGTTGGTAAGTCACTCATGCGTTTTTCAAACCAAAGGGCATTCCCACATAGCAGAACATCCCCCAAGGGGTAGTGAAGGCTGTCTTGTATTAATCTTCTAGGTTGATACAAATCTAATTGTAACCTGAGAAACCATCCATAAAAGATAACAATGCATGGCTTGTTGTCAAGTCCATGATCATATCTATAAAAGGTAATGAAAAATCACCTTTAAGGGAAGCCTTATTAAGATCTTGAAAGTCAATACATATGCAAATACGGTTGTCAGGCTTATTAACGATGACTATATTCAAAATCCAAGGGGAGCAGTCAATTGGATAGATAAAGTCTGCTTTCAAAAGCTTCGCTATCTCAGTCTTGACCATCAACTCCACCCTAGGATTGATCTTTCGGATTTTCTACTTAACTGGCTTGGCGTCGAGACACAAAATGATATTGTGAACCACTATAGACTCATCAATACGAGGCATATCCTCATACATCCAAGTGAAGATATCAAGATGAGAATGCAAGATATCAGAGTGTTCATCTACTTCCTTCGAAGAGAGACACTTCCCGATCTTGATTACTTTTTCTGAAGATTTAGAATCCATAGGAACTTCAACAATATCTTCTTTAAGGAGAGAACTGCAGTCTTTGGGATGGGATATTAGAATGTCCTTGCTAATATTAGATAGAGGGTCTTCCTCGTCAACACTCAAAATGGATTCTCCAAAATATGCTTGTTTATGCAAGTGATATGGGAATTGTTTCTTGTGGTGAAAAGTAGGCAACGGGGAATAGGCACCTATAAATTCCCCTAGTGATTCATTTGAAGAGAAGACATCTAAAGGGACCTTCTTTTCCTACCCCCTTTCTTTTATCAACTCAGGGTGAACCAAGCTCAATGGCTCAACTGAAATCATATTAACACTCCACCAAGGCTTTTGTTTAAACTGTTCAACAAAGCATCCCAAACCCATATAGCACTTTTGTGGCTTAAAATAGATAGGGACTTGGATTCCTTTCTCATTACGTCCCACGCCTTTCTTCTCGTAGCCATATCAAGAGGCGAGTTCATATCCAAATCCATAACGAGTTTGTAGAACTTCAAGAGGTGGTGGCTCTACGTAGAGTGCTTCATTCCACCAATGAATGTTGAATGTCTCCACGAAAGTGTTCCCACCTTCTTTACCAAGCTTGCAAACATTAACCTCCTTTGTGGGAGTGGGATTACTCTCTTAGGAAGAGGAAGGAGTGGTTTCCTGAATAGGATCACAATTCTCTTCCTGAGCGGGAACTTGTCATCCCCCTTTGTGTTGGTAGCACCTGGGAATTCTATACCAGAGGGGCTTTCCTTGTATTTTTTGATGAAGAACTCAGAGAAATCCAAGGAACCCCAATCATCACCAAGAAAAGTATTTGATTGAGAGGATGAAGGGGAAGATGGAGGAGACTTAGGATCTTCTGCTTTAGGTGGTTTATTTTTGTCAACAATCGCTCCCATAACAACTTCCACATAGGGTATCGATGAAGAACATGCCATTGCATCATCGGTTAATGATGGAATATAATTCTTGAGGCTGGATACAACTGAAGCACGACCAACAACTGCTAGCTCACAAAGGTGAACAACTTTTGGATCTACTTTAACTGTGACCACTCGATTGTTTGCGACAAACTTCAAAGAATTTGGTGTAAAGTAGAGGTCACAACATTCATAGCATGAATCTAGGGTCTCCCCAAGAGAAGATTGTATGATAACGGTGCCAGGCATCACATAAACCAACGTAGGCAAGGTAACGGGCCTAGCTGTAAAGGTAGTATTATCATACCTAGAGCTTGATGACTAACATTATCAAACCCATGAATATACAAGGAAGATGATGCTAACGAAGATGAATCAACTTTAATCTTAGGAAATAGGTCCATACCTCAAACATTGAGAGTTGAACCGGTGTGAACAAGAGTATGCCTAATATTGATGTTATTAACATTAATTATAATCATCAAGGGATCAACTTGCTTTTGCACATCTAGAGGTAGGAGTTCTTGCAAGTGGAATGAAATATTTGGAAAATCCGCTCCAATATGAGCCAACAGTGCATTAACATCCATAGGCCTAGCGAAGGAGGGCAAGAGAATATTTTGCAAGGCTTCCTATAGCGTCTCTTGGTCAATCAGAGTAGTTTGAAGCAAGTCCCAAAGTGATAACTTAGTCAGAGTAACACAAAGTTGCTCGACCAGATTGTAATCACCTAGTGCCTTGATCACGGGCTTAGGTGCTGAAGGAAGGCTTGGTTGGGAAGGTGGTAAATAAGTAGGAACTTCAATTGGTTGTGATGTAGGAATGGAAATGTGGACACGTAAAATATACTGATTGATCCCATGCACCTGATCCTGATTTACTAACACTAGTTCATCCGGTATCATCTCCTTTGCTAACCATTTAATTGAATAAGCTTTATTTGATTAAATTCATCATATTTTGTCTTTTAATAAATCAATTTTATCTGATTAAATCATTATCTCCTATTAATTAAATAAATTATTTTGTTTAATTAATCCTATTCTCCTCTTTTAATTAAATAATTCATTTTATTTAATTAAGTTCTAAGGTCATCTCCTTTAAATTAAATAAACTAACTTCCATCTAAGTTAATTAAATCCTAATTAACTCTAACTCTAATCCTCAAATCCTCTAGATTTTGCAATTTGCACAAGGAAATCAATTTATTTGATTTATAAATTCTTCTATTTTCATTCAAAAAGGCATCTCATTGGAATATGAACCTCCAATTTGAAATCTCCCTCCCAAAAGGACTTGTCCTCCAACATGGCATTTAAGCCTCTTACATGTCCTTTTTCCTTGAGCCAAGTGGCATTAACTCCTCTTCCACATCTTTCTCCACAAGCCAACTTTCAAATTTCAAATTTCCACCTAATTGCATTTATTTGCACATTCATCAAAATGTGCTCCATCTCTCTCCATTCACATGTTGACAAGTGGAATTTTGTTATTGGTTGATGTTTTGTCCCACATTCATCCTTTTGGCTCATTCCTCCATCCTTCTCTCCTATAAATGGAGAGCTCTTTTACTAATTTTGGATCCACAACTTATGCAAAGTCATTATCTTCATGTTTTGAGCAATTTCATCAATTCTCATCAAAGTTTCATAGTTTTCATCAATCTCATAGCTAGGTTATGGAAAATTTTATCAAGGAGCGTCATTGATCATCACCAAGCTTGCAAGGAATTGAGAAATGGCTATTTTCCACATCAAAACTATTGAAAAATGAGGTGTTTTCTTAGCTTAATACTCTGTAAAACTTTAATATTTTTAATCTAAATAAGCTTTTACTTTGTTACATATATTCTTTGTGGGTGATTATCTTGATTAATCCATTTTATTGTTGTAGAATGTAGACAAAAGTTGATAGAAGAACTAGACAGGATGTTAGAAAGATTACACAAGATGTACCGTGGAGAAACCCTTTCAGGAAAAAACTCCACCAAGAATTATTCTATTATTCAATCTCTGAATTACAATAGTTCCAATTCTTGCTTGAGAATGCTTCTTTTGTCTTCACCAATCTTCTTCACAACCTGCAATAAAAACTCTCATAACTCTATTCAACTTGCTTGAGATATATAGGCTTTAATCAACTTTGTAAACTCAACATGAGTTACAATTACAATGCACAAGCCATATCCATAAAAGGTACACCATATCTCATGCAAATAGGGTTATCTCATGAAGAACAATGCTAAAACATGCGCTTTATCCATTTGGGCGTCCCAAACTGAAGCTACAACTCATCCTTCACTTCAATGATAATTCCAAAGCTCTTTCTCAAAGTTGGCACCCATAAGTAATCCTACTTAACTGAGCCTTCAAAAATATCTCAACATGCAAAATAGGTAAATCCAAGAAAGCAGCTTGGGCGCCCAAGTTGGCTCCAAGTGATTTCTTGTTAACTAAAACATTTACTCAACACCATTCATGCAAGAATGGTCATCCCCTGTTAATTGGAGGTAGTCCCTGTTATCTATCATACAACTCAAGTTATGAGCCATGCATTCCAAGTTAACTAAGGCTAACTACATGCAACTCAAAATAACCAACATGCATGCAACATGCAGTTGCATGCAACTAAAGATAACTGAACTAAACTAAACTAAATTGAACTGAACTGAACTGAACTGAACTTCATGCATGTAAACATCAAATCCTAACTCCTAGGATCTTTACATTCATTCAAAAGTGCTATCTCTTACTCTAAATAGTTAATTGAACTCAAGGTGAGTGTCACCTTACCATGTGTGCACCCACATGCTCCTATTATTTAGGAATAATTACAAATGTCAATTTCATGATTTATTTCATCCAAATAATTAATCTCATCCTAATCTTAGTGTTGTTGAACACATTCCAAGAACTTAGAAGATACATGAAATAATTAATGTTTAGGATTTGCAATTAAATGGCATCCTATTTCCAATACAAATAGCACCAATTCCCCCACAAGATTGAGAGTTTGAACATTTGAATAAGATTTAGATTGCTTTCATTTGTGTTTTTTACTTTATTTCTTGTTCTTAATGTTTCAAATGAATCTTATACAGAATGATGGTTTTGATTTGCATAAGTGAATATTGTGTTTGAACATGTTTATGTTTGTGCAGGTCTAGATCCACCATTCACATTTTGGCGCTAGAGGGAGGGGAAATCTTGAAGAATTAACACGTTTTTTCACCAAAATTCTGTTGTTTTTTGAGTTTTGTGTGTCTACAGGAAATTGCATCGTTTCCAGAGTCAAGTTGCACTGCTATCAATCTAGTGGCGCTATTTAGTGACATTATCAAACTTCAAACTATGTTGCTTCTATCATTTCTCCTCAGCCTGGCCAACTCTAACTCCAAAGTCCATCGCTGGGTAAAATAGCACCACAATCGCGGTCACTGTCTCTCCACAAAGCGTCGTTGGTCTCACTAGAGTGCCGCTGACCTCTCTCAAACTGCGTCGCCATCATAGACTGCACCACTGGGGTGGGGTAAAAGGAAAATTTCAAGTTTTTTCAACATGTGCTTTTTTTAAAATTTTGATCACCTTTGACTTCTAACTGGTTTTTTGCCTCAGTTTTTTGTAGTCTTAACCAATTTTTGTAGGTTGGAGTGATTCAAAGGGAAGGAGGAAACAAAAGCAAGACTTCTTATGGAATATTCATTCTATTGTATCAAGTGTTTTTAAACACTTTGGGGAGCAATTATAATCCCATTTCTAAGGAATTTGTCATCTTCAAGCTTTTTCAAAGTCAATAAATTTCTTTTGGGATTTAAAATAATAATAAAAGGGTTAAAAAAACATTAGAAACTCACTAGATTTGGTTTTGGGTTTTTCAAAATTGAACAAGCAAACTTCATACTTCATCTTGGTGTTATAAAAAGAATTCATTACTGCTTTTGAAGCTAAAATGAACATGTGCTTATCTTGTTTTGTAATCTTTTCTACAAATTAACATCATTTAAAGGCATATGCACTTCTCTCGCGCTTCATGCCGATCTTGAGAACGAAAAGTATTTTTGTGATATTAGGTTGTCTAAAAGATTTTCTCCACACTTCAATTTGGGCTTTTAAAATAGAACAAATCTTGCTAGTGTGAGTTAAGTATATTACGTGTGTTCTCACTTTGTTCACACAAAGAAAGATTGATCAAACTACAGATGTACTTACTCACTTTTGTTTACCTTTAGAGGGCCTGCCTTGGTGGGAAAAAGTACTCACCCCAAGGGAACAACCCAAGCGGTAATGAACATAAGCCAAGTTCTTCCAAACCGCTATATAAATTTGTGGTTGCGATGAAAATCATAAACAATGGGAAGTGGTGCATGATAACTCTCCCCCAGTATCTTTATGATGCGTAAATCCCTTATTCTAAGGGTTGGGAGATCTCTCACAAGGAGTTTATCATTGCACCCCCTAAACTGGATGCCCTTACTATGAACCTTTGTTTAGAATCCAAAATCCCAATATTTGTTGGCATCAGCAGGTCGAACCTCTGGAGCCGTCCCACATACTTGTGGTTCTTTGTAGAGATGAAAAATTCATCATGAGAGATTCATGAGAACTGAATCTTGGCTAACCCGTAGAAGTGAGTGTCGTGGAGGGGAGCCAGTGTGGTCAAGCTTTTAATCATCTGCCAAGAATTAAGCGCAACTGGATTTATCCAAGTGGGAATTCAACAAATATTATCTCTTTCCATCCATAGGGTTGTGCATTATTTTGGAATCAAAACACTTTGCTTGGATCTAAAAATTGGAAAAATAAACATTCCTCCCTTAAAGCAATCAATACTTATATTCTTTTCTTCATTTAAGAATTATTCTATGCGTTATTTCTTGTTATTTTGGAATGACACATAGTACTGAGACAACCTCCCGCATCAAGGTCTCTTTTACTTTATTGAATAAAAAAAATAGTTTTTTATTCTGTACCTATATATATGTGTTATCCATGTATATGTTCTAACCCCATGATTTGGTAGCTTTTTATTTTCTAACCTTATTGTCTTGTATAGATCTTTCTTTTCTAATGTGTTTGTGTTGTACGTATTCACCTTGGGGGTATGCTTCCATGGTTCATAGAGCTATGTGCTTCATCTATAGTATCCTTTTGGCACCATGATGTTATTTTTTTAGTATATTTCCTTTAGTGTGCATATTCATGTAGATTCACAAGCCCACTAAAGTGGGGGGAAAATGTAGTGTCAAAAATTGCATAGCCTTGCAATTTCACCTACACCTTTGTATCCACTTTAGTGGACATCCACTCTCTTAGTATTTGTGTAGGCTCATATTAGCCCTTGCATTATCCTTTTCCCCTCAATATTCTCAAGACCCCTTTTTAGTAGCTATCTTTGCATGTCAATTTTGTGCTAACCATGTGTTTTCATTGTTTCCCATTGTTTTTTAGCATGATTTGTTTGGACACTAGCATGTTGTGCAAACGTCCACATGTTGCACTTGTGTCCCATGAAATTTTAATGTTAAAAAGGTTATTTTAAAGAATTTTACCACTTGTCATCTACCTTGGTCAATGGAAATGGCTCGAGATGAATTGTAACAATTATCTCCTAGAAATGCACCCTATGCAAAGTTATGAAACTGAGCTTTCTAGAGAAACATGGGATCATTTCATGGCTATGGGTCACCTAAAGTTGAAATGAATCTTCAGAGAAGATCGACTTCCTACACTGGCAGTATCACCTAACTACTAATTCTGTAAGGAAAAGGGAGAAGGAGAATGCATACAAATGAAAATTAAATCCTATGGTGATACACCACATTGATAAGAAATCATGAAATGAAAACGAGATGAACATACATTGGGAAACTTAATGGCAAATGTTTCACCTACTCAGCATAACCTCTTTAGACTTATGCGTCATTCTTAAAAGGCTTGATCTACATACATATCTTAAGAAGGAAAGATGAATTTCACAGCTTTAAGGCATGAATGCAGACTTGGAAAACATAGTTGAAAACTTGCATAATCTAAAAATACAGAAATGAGAGTAGTATAAACATTAACACTAGCTTCCAAGATAAACTTTGTGTTGTATTCTAGATTCTAGTTGAGTTACAAAGCATACATCAGCTGAGAAAGATTTTAAAAATCACTAACTCATGGGAATGCATAAATGAACTGACTTTTTAAAGAGGCAAAAAATGCCCTATATACAAAAAAGATGTCGCCCCTTAGGGCTTACAAAATAGCCGTCTTCAAAAAAATCTCCCTTAGATCTTTTGCATGAAATTAATGCCACATTCAAGTGTGTCCTTGTTGTCCATGTCGGTGAAGAGTCATTCCCAGGAGAAGCCTTTAGATCTTTTGCAACTACTGCATTCACTTCTAGTCCTTGTGTCCATCTTTGAACCTCCCTCTTGAGCTGCCTTGAATGCCCCTGAGCCCATAATAGATCCACGTTGTTTTCACTATGTTAATCTTCTTTGCAGGGGGGAGTCAAACAATCAAATAGTCAATGGTTCGTCTTTGGCTCCTTCAGATTGGTCGAGCAGATGCCACACAAGCTACTTTGGGCGGTCAAAAGCTTTTCATTAGAATCACATGTCGGTGAGACATTGGAAGTGTCTCCCCGATGCGATTAGACTCTTCAGCGGTTATCAGCATAGCTCATGATGATCGGTAAGACCTAACAGTGAGTTACAAAAGTCATATCGATATCATAGAATAGCATCGGTGAGACAATCGTCTTAAGCCAGACAACATGGCGAGCACTCAGCAGTCATACCGATGTCGCCATCTCATTGCCTAGTCATAAGCATTCGGCAAGAGTTCCTTTAGTCGGTAGGAGGTTATACCGATCTTCGGGAGTTATACCAGTGCACAAGATGTCACTGAGACCATCGGTATCGGCAAGACCTCCTGCCGACGGCAAAAATTATATCGAGACTCTTCATCCTTTGACAGGAGTTCATAGTGAACACCAAAACACTCCCCCAAGCTCAAAAATCCCTCTTTTGGTGTGACACTAGCGAGTCGGGGAGACCTCTGTTGGTCGGGAGAGGTTATATCGATGAGACTCCATGTCGATGAGAATCCACCTCATTGGCGAGACATCACCCCGAGGACACCACCATTCGCCGAGACCACACCATGTCGGCAAGACCATACTCCGATGGCCAGATGCTATACTGAGACCCTTCATCCTTCGGTTGGATCTTATACTTTCACCAAGACATCATGGCGACTTTACTTTCCTTTGCCTTGAGCTCGCATCTTTTCATTTCGGAAAGACTCCCCCATCGGTAGGACTTTTTGCCGAAGGCACAATACTTCGGCGAGCTTTCTTCATCATCTGTCGGCAGGACCTTCCGCATCAGCGAGACCCTATAGTGAAGCCACCATATTACACCGACGACATTCATTACATCAAGCCCTTTTGTTTCGGCGAGACCACAAGCAATCAGTGAGACCTCATGCCGAAGGAACCTTGCTTTGGTGAAGGCTCATTTTAGTCAGGAAGACTCTTCTTTATCGCCAAGACATCACAGCAAACTCAACTCTTGCGCCGAGGGCCTTTAGAGTCGAGGAGACCACCTTCATTCGTTGAGATATCACACTGAGGGCACCTCATTTCGGAAAGACACTACGCCAAGCTCAAATCCTTCGCCGAGAACCCCATTTGCTTCGGTGAGACTCTCCCTCATCGGCAGGACTTTACTCCGAAGTCACCAGGTTACACCGAAGGCATCACCCGACGAAATCTTTCTTCGGTGTGACCTTTAGTTGGTGATACCTCCCAGTGAGGTCTCAATCTTTCAACGAGCTTAGACCATTTCAGGGAGACTTGATTGGTCACCAAGACATCTTGTCGATGGCATCTCCTTTCGCTGAGACACCACCTCCTCGGCCAAACCTTTCGTCGAAGTCATGACCCTATAGCGAAAGCTCCTCGGTGAACAACTATCGGTATGACCCCTTTTCCAGCGGAGAGATACATGAAGACTCATGGCAACCTGAAAGTCCTAGCGACTGTTTTATTCAACCACATAGAACACACTGCTAGTCGGCAAGACAACATAAGGGTCTTGCCAACTTTCTTCTCTAATGGGTTTTGTACTAGAATGGATAGAGGCATGCTTTCCAATGGACCTCCATATGAAATAGCATCTGATATGTGATCTAACCCCTGATGCAAATGTCCCATTTGGCCTTCTTGAACATCTGAAACACAATTTGTCTTGCCCGATTGAGCCCATAGGTGAAAATTAGGCAACATTTATGGCGACCTTTGCTAGATGTTTGCCTGCTAAACATGAAAACCAGTAGCCAAAACCTATCCATTGGGCTTGGAGTCACTTAGTAAAACCTCAGAACAGACCAAGAGCAATTCACACATGGATGCAACCTTCCTAAGAGTAATAGAAAGTAATAGGTTGCCAACACTGATGAAGCAGGAGAAACTGAAAAGAAAATATTTACTATGCTGAAACAACACTTAGGGAATGGAAAACAATTAAACTAAAGTGTAGAAGCACTTATTAGAAACATAAACCTAACCTAATATGTACAATGGAAAAAGTTATCAGGCCTCAAAACAAGGCTTGAGGTGTATCCCATTGACTGGGATAGGAAGTACTTCACCTTCCGTTATGGCCAGTTGATAAGCATTGTGTTCTTTGTAGTGTTTAATAATAAAGGAACCCGTCCACATGTTGTCAAACTTGGTGTGCTGGTCGGGTCTGCTTTTTAAAACATCCCATTTGAGAACAATATCACCCTCTTTAAAATTTTTGGTTGTAGCTTTCTTGTCAAATGTTCTCTTTGTTTGGAGCTGATGATACTCCAAAGCTTTCATTGCTTTGTCTCTTGATTCTTCGAGTTCCATGAGCTCTGCATATCTCACAGACATTGGGTCCTGTTCCTCAAACATCTCTAACTGGTGAACAATGTCTACAGCTGGAAGCTCCACAGATAGAGGTAATCTAGCCTCTTTACCATAAACTAACATGTATGGTGAATTACCAATAGACCTCATAGGAGTCACTTTGTCTGCCAAAAGTGCATACTTTAAATTAATGTGCCAGGTCCTTTGATTATCCTCCATTGTTCTTTTAATAATCCTGATGAGATTCTTATTTGTGCTTTCAGCTAAACCATTACCCTGAGGGTAATAATTTGAGGATGTATTCAAGTGAATGCCATGTTTGACAACCTAATTAGTTAATCTTAATCTCACAAATGCAAGAGCATTATCAGATATGATAGAGTTAGGAACTCCAAATCTGGTGACTATATCCTCATAAAAGCTCAAAACTGAAGACTCCTTTGCTTCTTTCAAAGCTATCGCCTCTATCCACCGTGTGAAATAGTTTGTAGCAGTAAGCACCCACTTATGACCAGTACTAGATGGTGGATTAATTGGTCCGATAAAATCAATCCCCCATCTCATAAAGGGATGCTCTACCTGAATTGGATGTAGAGGCATAGCAGGAAACTTTTCTTTTCCTACAAAAAGAGCACACTTCACACATTTCTTTGACCATGCATAAGCATCTTTAAATAAGTTGGGCCAGTAGTAACCAACTCTCATTATTTTGCATGCAGTGGTTCTTGGAGCAAAGTGATCTCCTGCAGCTCCATCATGAAACTCATAAAGTACCTTTTCAATCTGATCATTGTGAATACATCTTAACAGAACACCATTTAGATCCTTTTTAAAAAGAACATTATTTACCAAAAAATATGGTATGGACTACAGTCTAAAGTATCTTCTTTTAGCTCTGTTCAAACCTGATGGACACTCACCAGTTTGTAAAAAATGGGTCATGTCTTGAACCCAATTAATTGTTATCACAGGCACATCATCTTGAGCATCCTGAGACTCATTGTATTAGCAAAAACATCCTTTTCTAATTCATTTTCATTGATTGACCCTGTAGCAAGTTGTTCATAGAGACCTTTACCTCTAATCAGTTTGGTAATCTTGATATCCACATCATATTCCATAACCTTAGTGATCCACCCTGCTCTTTTTTCATTCAGATCTTTACTCAACAAAAATTCCTTGACACTTGGGTGTGCAACCAAAATATGAATCTTATTGTTTGAAACTAGAGGCTTAAACTTCTTTCGGCTTCTGATCACAGCGAGAACATGTTTCTCAACAAATGTATATTTCTCTTTATAGTCAACCAGTGCTTGACTAAAGAAAGCTATTGGCTGCTCTAAATTGCCACTATTTTTCTGTACCAACATAGCTGAGATTGAACCCACACTGCCAAAAGCGTATAAGAAGAAATCTTTAGCGAAATCTGGATTTACTAGTCTTGGAGCTGATGCTAAAGCTTCCTTGATTTCTTCAAAACTATGTTTTTCTTCTCTAGTCCAACTGAAAACTGGATTCTTTTTTAGCATGGTGGTCAAGGGCTGTAGTAAATTTGCAACATCAGGAATGAATCTTCTCAAGAAGTTGATTCTCCCTAAGAAGCTCTGCAATCCCTTCTTGTGATTGGGTAATGGTAGTTCAAGTATGGCTTTAACTCTTTCAGGGTCAATGATAACTCCATCTTTTGACACTATGTGACCTAACAACCTACCTTCATGAACTGCAAAAATACTCTTTGTTGGATTGAGAGATATTTCGTACTCTCTACATTTTTCAAAAACTTGCTTGAGATGTGACAAATGTTCATCTACATTTTTTGAATATACAGTTATGTCATCTAGATAAACTAGCAGACATCTCTGAATGAAATTCTGAAATGCCATATCCATGGCACACTGAAAGGTGGCACCGACATTAGATAAACCAAAAGGCATTCTCTTGTAGGCCATAGTTCCCCATTTCGTTGTAAATGTTGTTTTATACTAATCCTCCTCTTTGACTAGAATCTAGTTATAACCAGAATATCCATCAAGAAGAGAAAATCTTTCTGATCCAGCAATAGCTTGAAGAATTTGTTCCATAGATGGCAAGGGATAATGATCTTTCAGAGATGCTCTGTTAAGGTCTCTAAAGTCTACACATAATCTTATTTCACTATTCTTTTTTCTAATCAGAACAAGATTAGAAACCCAGGATGTGTGCTTAATTGGAAATACAATGCCCCCCTCAACTAGCTTGGTCAACTCTTTGATCATTAGAGGTTCAAGCTTGGGGTTCAATGGTCTATGTTTTTGTGTAACAAGCTTGACACCCAGTTCTAACTCAATTGTATGTTGTGCAATATGAGGATCAAACCCCCTTAAATCAAAATATTGCCAAGCAAAAACATCATGATACTCTTGGCATAAAACAATGAAATCTCTCTTATCCTCTGCTGAACAAATTTTACCTAATTTGAGAAGCTTACCTTTAAAGATTTCAACTTCCTCATAATGATCTTCCTTGACTTGAATGCCAACTTTGTTCTTTTTAAGCTAATCATCACAATTAAATATAGATTCCAAGGTAACTAGCCCTTTGGGAAGTTTATTTGTCTTCAGTTGTATCACTTGATCATCATACCGTTGTTTGATCTTTTCCAGGTTTACTACAGAAAATTGATCCTCTTGGAGCATAAAGGTTAAAATCTGTCCATCACTTTCAAATACCTGCCATTTAATATTGTTATCAAGAATTGATGGCCTGGTAACGACCTTAACATACTGTTGTATTTTATCCTTTTTAATATCACCTCGGATATCAAAATGAGATCTAATTGTTGCAAGTCTGTCAGCATGATTATTCTGATTTCGTGGAATAGAAATCATACTGAAGGCATTAAATTCTTCAATTATGTTCCATACTTTGTTTTTGTAAGACCTCAGAGCATCATTCTTGGCAACATTCAGCCCCCTAACCTTATTAACTATCAATTCACTGTCTCCATAGACTCTCAAACAATCAATTCCTCTTTTCCTTGCCCACTCAAGGCCTTGGATAAGTCCTTCATACTCAACACTATTGTTAGAACATGCAAAAGAAAAATGAAAAGATGAAAAGTACTTATCACCCTATGGAGAAATCAACATTGCACCTCCACCTGCTCCATTCTTGCTCCTCGAACCATCAAAGAACATTTCCCAAAGTCCACCTTGCTGTTGCAACAACTGATCTGAATCTTTTTCAAGGTTTGGAACCTCTGCATCAGGCTCAAGTATGACATAGTTACCCATACCAGCATCTCGAATAAGGTCTTCAGGATTGTCCAACACATTTTCAACTGCCCATTCATGCAACAACACATTAGGAATAGCTTCTAATTGAAGTTCTTGAGCAGCAACCAACTCACTGTCAGTAAAAACGACACAATTTGTGTTTGCAGTAGAAGGGATAACATTGATGGGACTTGGCTTATATGGCTCAATGTGATCTTTAGCCAACTTTTCAGATTTAATGGTAACTTTAGTTCCATATCTAGTTCTAAACAACATATGTGACCAATCAGCTAACACATAACTACCTATCTTGGCTGTAAAGTCTTTTGAGAGGCACAAAGAAAAGAAAGGTGGGAGATTTATGACACATATGTCCTGAGGAACTGAAAAATTAGGACAAGCATGAAGGGTAAGATTCAAATCTTTAATGATGCCCAGTGTATTAACAGAGGTACCGTCCAATTGGATTACTCCTTTCTCTAAAAGCTGATACTTTAGTCCAAGCTTGTCAGCAATCTGTTTTGGCATAACTGAGCTACTAGCTCCACTGTCTACCATACAATTATGAACTAACTTATCACCTATGATTACTGACACATAAAATGGAGGTGGTTTAACTTCTTTTACTGTCTCTTTGCTGGGATGTTTATCATTTCCTTGAGTATCATTTCTCAACACATTTCTAACTTGACCTATTGGAGATTTAGACTCATCAGACACCTTAAAATTTGACAAAGCTGAGCATAACATATCTTTTTGACCTGGGATAGCTAATGAGTCCCACATAGACATTGTAACATTCATCTTTTTCATACTATCAAGAATGTTATAGGATACAACTGGGTTTAATTTATGGTGTACCTTTATGCCAGTGTGGTCGGATTGCAAGTGTGGCTGCTCCTTGATCGGGAGTTGCTGACTTCTTTTCCAAACAAGAGTTGCTTGAGATGTAGATGGTTCTACAGTTGCTGCCCTATCTTTGATAGCTGCTTGATCAAGCTCCAAAGCTCTTTTCTTCACCCTTGTGTTAGTTGCTATTGGAGAATCATCTACATTCAACCCATAGAATTCCTCACCTTGCCAGTTAAGTAGGGTAGCTTCATTGGTAAGCTAATCTTGGTGTTGTGGAGATGCATCATTAAGTACATGTTGTGAACTTGAGGCATTCTGTACCATCAGTGCTTGATTAATGAGTCCATTTGAGCAAGTGGCTTGATTGTGAGATTGGTTACAAGGGTAACACCACTCATAATCTGCTGCTAAGTTATTTTGAATAGGGACGAGATCCTTGACTGCACTAACAGGTGTTGGAGCATAAGCCTGAAAAGGCCTTGTGTTCACATTTTGCCTTGGGCCCTGGTAATTTCCTTGGTAAGCTTGTCTATTACCTTGATATGCTTGTTGTTGACCTAAATTCTACTGTTGATAAGGCCTGCTATATGGTTGTTGCTTCTCCAAGCTCACAAGCTTATTACCAAAAGTCTGCAATAGACTTTTGATTTCCTGCAACTCATTTGAAGAACTTGGAACAACATTTTCTTGTGTTACAACAGCTGGAACAGGTGGCAAAGTTGCAAAAGGTGGTATCTGCAAAGGGATATTTGCATGAATCTCTAGAAATATAGGCATTGGTGGCCTAGGAGCAAGTTTACCAGCTTGTATTAGGTTGTTTTATGCTCTAATTGCTATTTCAAATGCGTCTGGTAGAGAAACACCCCCCATTGATTGTATCATAATAGCTATATCGCTGTTAAGAGCCTTCAAGAAGTACAAAAATGCATATTCTAGAGGTGGTCTCACCGCTGCAGGGATTCTATCCTAGGTTCTTTGAAATATAAAATTAAAATCATTCATTTGCTCCTGAGGAGCCCTCTTAAGTGTAGTAAATTGTTCCAACAAGGATAAATTGTCAGATGTGTCTTGAAACTGCCTGTGCAGCTTGTCACCCAACTCATCCTAGGTGGCAACTGAACCTACTCCAAGACTTCTGAACCACTGTAACACCCTTCCTTTGAATGATGCTACAAGTAATCTTACAGCCACATCTTCTTGTATGATATGGTGAACACCACATAAGGAAGCAACATCACGTATATGTTCAATCGGGGTGGTCTGATCTTCCCCACTGAAAATTGGCAAAATTTTCAGAGCTACCATTGGGATGTCATTGTGTTGTAACAAATTTAATGGACTACCTCCCTCAAATGGCACAAAAGGCTGATTTCTGGGAGCAGCCATTGGAGGTGGGTTTACTTGCACTCTAGGTGAATTAGAGAATGGGACAACAATATGAGGTCTTAGAGATGGAGGAGTAGATTTGGATCTTCTAGAATAAACAAATTTCATCCTAGACCTTTTTGTTGCTCTTCCTTGTCTTCTTGGTGGTGACAGCTACAAATATTTGAAAGGAACCAAGTTGTTCCTTGTTTGAACTCTTCTCATAAACTGTAAAAGCGTTGATTCTGAAGTTCTTTCTCTTTATGCAGTCACCAAGTATGCAAAATAGACTTTTGTAAAGTCCTAAACTTGTTGGTTACATACCAAACCAACAATATCACATGGAAATTGTCCCATCGGGCGTGCCAGAAACTGTTATCTCCTAGAAATGCACCCTATGCAAAGTTATGAAACTGAGCTTTCTAGAGAAACATGGGATCATTTCATGGTTGTGGGTCACCTGAAGCTGAAATGAACCTCCGAAGAAGGCCGACTTCCTACACTGGCAGTATCACCTAACTACTAATTCTATAAGGAAAAGGGAGAAGGAGAATGCATACAAATGAAAATTAAATCCTATGGTGATACACCGCATTAATAAGAAATCATGAAATGAAAATGAGATGAACATACACTGGGAAACTTAATGGCAACTGTTTCACCTACTCAACATAACCTCTTTAGACTTATGCGTCATTCTTAAAAGGCTTGATCTACATACATATCTTAAGAAGGAAAGATGAATTTCACAGCTTTAAGGCATGAATGCAGACTTGGAAAACATAGTTGAAAACTTGCATAATCTAAAAATACAAAAATGAGAGTAGTATAAACATTAACACTAGCTTCCAAGGTAAACTTTGTGTTGTATTCTAGATTCTAGTTGAGTTACAAAGCATACATCAGCTGAGAAAGGATTTAAAAATCACTAACTCATGGGAATGCATAATTAGAATTGACTTTTTAAAGAGGCAAAAAATGCCCTATATACAAAAAAGATGTCACCCCTTAGGGCTTACAAAATATCCGTCTTCAAAAAAATCTCCCTTAGATCTCTTGCATGAAATTAATGCCGCATTCAAGTGTGTCCTTTTTGTCCATGTCGGTGAAGAGTCATTCCCAGGAGAAGCCTTCAAATATTTTGCAGCTACCGCATTCACTTCTGGTCCTCGTGTCCATCTTCGAACCTCCCTGTCGAGCTGCCTTGAATGCTCCTGAGCTCATAATAGATACACATTGTTTTCACTCTATTAATCTTCTTCGCAGGGGGGAGTCAAATAGTCAAATTGTTAATGGTTCATCTTTGGCTCCTTCAGATTGGTCGAGCAGATGCCACACAAGCTACTTTGGGCGGTCAAAAGCTTTTCATTAGAATCGCATGTCGGTGAGACACTGGAAGTGTCTCCCCAATGCGATTAGACTCTTCAGCGGTTATCAGCATAGCTCATGATGATCGGCAAGATCTCACAGCAAGTTACAAAAGTCATATCGATATCACAAAATAGCATTGGTGAGACAATCATCTTCGGCTAGACAACATGGCGAGCACTCATGAGTCATACCGATGTTGCCATCTCATTGCCTAGTCATCCGCATTTGACAAGAGTTCCTTTAGTCGGTAGGAGGTTATACCGATCTTCAGGAGTTATACCGCTGCACAAGATGTCGTTGAGATCATCAGTATCGGCAAGACCTCCTGCTGAAGGCAAAAATTATATCGAGACCCTTCATCCTTCGGTAGGAGTTCATAGCGAACACCAAAAAACTCCCCTGAGCTCAAAAATCCCTCTTTTAGTGAGACACTGGCGAGTCGGGGAGACCTCTACTGGTCAGGAGAGGTTATATCAATGAGACTCCATGTCGGAAAGACTCCACCTCATCGGTGAGATGTCACCCCGAAGACACCACCATTCGTCGAGACCACACCATGTCAGCAAGACCATACTCCAACGGCCAGACGTTATATCGAGACCCTTCATCCTTCGGCTAGATCTTATACTTTCGCCAAGACATCATGGCGACTTTACTTTCCTTTGCCCCGAGCTCGCATCTTTTTGTTTCGGCAAGACTCCCCCATCGGCAGGACTTTTCGCTGAAGGCACAATACTTCGGTGAGCTTTCTTCATCATCTGTTGGCAGGACCTTCCACATCGATGAGACCCTACAGCGAAGCCACCATATTACACCAACAACATTCATTACATTGAACCCTTTTGTTTTGGTGAGACCACAAGTAGTCGGTGAGACCTCATGCCGAAGGCACCTTGCTTTGGCGAAGGCTCATTTCAGTCGGGAAGACTCTTCTTTATTGCCGAGACATCACAACGAACTCAACTCCTGCGCCGAGGGTCTTTAGAGTCAGGGAAACCACCTTCGTTCGCTGAGATATCACACCGAGGGAACCTCATTTTGGCGAGACCTTTCCCTGTCGGCAAGACACTACACCGAGCTCAAATCCTTTGCTGGGAGCCACATTCACTTCGGTGATACTCTCCCTCATCGGCAATAATTTACTCTGAAGTCACCAAGTTACACCAAAGGAATCACCTGACAAAATCCTTCTTCGGTGTGACCTCCTTTAGTTGGCGAGACCTCCCAGTGAGGTCTCAATCTTTCAGCGAGCTTAGACCATTTCGGGGAGACTTCATTGGTTGTCGAGACATCTTGTTGATGGCATCTCCTTTCGCTGAGACACCACCTCCTCGGCTAGACCTTTCGCCGAAGTCATAACCCTATAGTGAAAGCTCCTTGGTGAACAACTGTTGGTATGACCCCTTTTCGAGCGGAGAGATACATGAAGACTCATGGCGACCCGAAATTCCTGGCGACTAGTTTATTCAACCACATAGAGCACACTGCTAGTCGGAAAGACAATAGAAGGGTCTTTCCGACTTTCTTCTCTAATGGGTTTTATGCCAGAATGGATCGAGGCATGCTTTCCAATGGACCTCCTTGTGAAATAACATCCGATATGTGATCTAACCCCCAATGCAAATGTCCCATTTGGCCTTCTTGAACATTTGAAACACAATTTGTCTTGCCCGATTGAGCCCATAGGTGAAAATTAGGCAACGGTAACAGCTTGAGAGCCTCTTTCCCCCCCCCCACCCCCTTCTCACTTTTAAATGGATTTTTCACTTTTCTTTCTCTCTCTTGGTCTCTCTCTGAATGAACTATCTTTATCTCTTGAAATCTCTTATTCTCTTTCTTGCACTACTCTCTATAGCTTGATACAACAGTCTCAAGTTCTCACAACACTCTTTGCAACTTTGTTGGCTCTCACAACTCTCTTTCTTCTTCTCTCATTCTCTTTGGATTCTTCAAGCCTTGCAGGTAATATCTACTTGTCTTATGTCTTTTGAGCATCTTGGGATTTATCACATCCCTTATTTATGAATTTATCATCTTGTCTATTTATCTTTTGATCTATCTATCTATTTGGTTATCTGTGGAGGTGGAACACTGAAATGAGGGTTTGACTGAGGCAAGCCCTCAACAGCCCTAAAATTTTCTCTCGATCTTATGTGTGAGGTATTGAAGATTTTTTTTATTGGAGGCTTCATTGCTTGGTCCGTTGTGATTATTCTCTCTTTTCTCTTGCTATTATCATTTCCTTTTTATTTATTTTAATTTATGTTTACCTTTGCTATTTCTCTGTTATTTCACACGTTCTTAGAATTTTTAGCAAATAAAACCATTAGTAGGTTCTTAGTAGTTTTCTATGATAAACTCTATTTTTGGCCCATATGAGAGTACAATGCACCACATTGTTGTCCTTGGTCAAGAGATCGCTAGTTTGTCCAAAGAACCTCTGTGGCCTACTCTTTCTATTTTTGCAACTCTCACCCTTTAGTTCTATTATTTTCTTTGCAGTTCTAAGAGTTCTTAACAATCAAAATATAATTAGTCATTGAAGCCTTTTTCTATGATATTCTCAGTTTTTGGTTCGTACAATATGTTAGTGCTCTGAGGGGATGTTTGTGCATCATGTTTTCATCCTTTTTTGAGAGCTTGTTAATGTATCCAAAAAACTTTGTGATATATTCTTTCTATTTTTAGAACTCTCATCATTTTATTTTGTCACCTGAGCTTTGATCCCAAAGACAGTTGAGGACCATTTTCCCCTTTAGACCTTGTCATCTTGAGGGTGTCAAATTTCCTCCTCTACACTACCCTCATATTGTAGGGTATCAACTTATTTAATAGAAATTCCTAACTCTCTTTGGCAATAACTTGAAAATCTGAAAAATTTAATGTTGAAGGTAGGATTTGGCATACTTTTTACAGTTCTTGAAGTGAGACTTAACCGATTCATTCAATTTACATATGATCTCTAAAAATACAATTCTATTAGAGGACAAATTCAAGTAAAATGTGAGTTGCAATAAGAGAACCGTAAAACCTAATAACCATGGCATCTGAGGTGCAACAAGAGAACTATAAAACCTAATAATCATGGAATTTGAGTAGAAGAACCAGTCACCCCAATTATGGTTAAAACCTAGCTCTAACTATAGGTCATATGGCCTAAGGAATCTCCTAACATCCTTAGAAAACCCCAATCTATCATTTGGGCAACATTTCCTATTATCTCTAAAAAAATTATTCAAAGTTATTGTGTCATAATTACTATCCTAGATATAGGTCCATTCTTTTACTAGAAGCAACCTCATTTGAGCATCATGGACCTAATCTACATATGAGGAGACCAAATTTTCCTTCCACTAAAAATCAAGGTATGACATCGTAGAGAGTACCATTTTAAATGGACAATATTCTCATTGTCCTTAATAGCACACAAGGCTTTGTGGATCCCATTTGAATTGAAAGCAACATAATAATAGGGCTTGTTCACATCCCTTGTTTGAATATCCACTACTAATACCATCATGTTGACTGGTATTTGATTCTTGCAATCAATTCCCAAGATTTGGCATAAAGCAAAGTAAGTCTTCACAAAGTAATCCTCAAAGATGTCATAGTTGAAATGCTCCAAATCTCCATTGGAAAACCTTCTCAATTATTTGTTGTGACCTTTGAGCTTGAAACTAGGCAACCATTTAACTTTGTATTTGTCCCTTATTCTTTAGCACTCTATAGTCAATGCTCCTAGGTCAACTAGTAATTGAGCATTTTTTCTAGAATAAAAACTTCACAAATGTAGTTTCTATCAAGGATTTCTAGAGAAACACATTTTCCACTAAAAATTGCCTCTTCTTTGGGTTATAGGCCCTAGCCATAGGTCTCATTAGCTCAAAATTCCTTGAAGCCATATTTAAATAGGGTGTAGCCATGAATTAGAATTATGGCATCTCTATAGTAGTCATTCTTGTCAATTACCCTATAAGATAAAATCTTAGAACCTTGATCAAGTCTAGGTCTCTTCAATGACCCAAGTAATTGAGCCATTATATCTTCATCTAGGCTTATCTTCGTCCATGGTTTCTAGGGATTTTTTATTATAAAATTAGGTCTTAATGTTTTTTATAATTCTTTACAAGGTTTTCAAGATTTATGCCCAATTCAATTTACCCAAGGATCTAATCATACTTCAAATTTTAAATTATCTCCTTAGTAGACCAAAATCAATAAAGTAATAGGAAGGATAAAAACCACTTACTTTTTTATCACAACAACAAACCTTGAAAAGGCTTCTAAAAACCCTTTTCAAGCAAGAAATCAATGTAACCTTCACTCTAAATATCTTATCACAATCTAAATAAAAAATGGGGATGTAATTATGTAGATACTTGGAAGTGAATTGATAGGTAAAGACCAAATCCCTCATTAATGTTCACATGGACGAAGGCATGCCCTAGAAGTAGATATTTCTCCACTTTGAATGTGGACCATTGATCTTTGAGAAATCAATAGTTATGATAGACATTTGAATTACCTTGCACAAAATAAGAAACCTCTTTTCATTACTAAAGCACCAAACACATGTTTCTATTTTGAGAACTCATGGAGATTGAAAGAATAAACAACACTCCCATGAAGGATATAACTTTGATGAAATTAAGGAAAAGAGTAAGGTATGACATGTGGCACGATTTTGGGAACTTGTGAGAGGAACAATGAAGACACAAAATTCTCCATGATAAAAGAAGTTTGCATGAAATGGAATTAACCCCTCATTAACACATAAACGAAAACATTTTTCTCTTTCACATAGACAATCCCTTGGAAATACAATTCTTTGTGAAGTACATAGCTAGGGCGATTCAATCACATGATGACAAGTGGTGATGAATAGGATTTTAAGTGGGGACCACCTGATGAGCTCCATATTCAATAACTTGAAAGGATTTAAATATGTTAAAATCCAAGATCAAACATGCAAACCATAAATTACCTTCCACAAGAGAAAAATAGAAAAATCCAGAGCAATTTGCATGAAGATGTGCAAATGAATAATATTCAGGAAATTAAGGAATTACAAGAGATGAATTGCTTTATAAAAACAATGTATGCATAACCCTAAAATGAAACCCTAGTGTGTATACTTAATAATTAATAAATTATTAATTATTAATGTGCCTAAGTTTAGCTTAAGTAACTAAAGTGATAAGTGACTTAATTAATTAACCAATATGATTAGATTAGTTAAGTATAATAACTTATTACTCTAACACCCCTTAAGATGAACTTAGGAAGTAGCTAAAACACTAAGGAAAAGATGCATGAAAGAAAAGATGGGTCCTGACAACAAGGCCTGATCAGGTACCCATGTACAAATGCAATGAATGAGAAAGAGGAGAAAACTCAGTGGGACAAAACCCCCCCTCAATGAGATTGCCTGCTGCAAAGAAGCACTGGAAGAACACTGGTGGAGTAACACTAGAATCTTGAATCTGGAAAGCAAGGAAAGATACCTCTGTTTACAAGAACCATATGAGAGTCACTGAAGGACTCAGGTGGAATCATGATAATGCAACAATAGACCCAATGCCAAGGAACACTGGAAATCTCACAAATTGGAACAACCCTGGAATCTATGAAGCAATAGTAGATCAATAAATGATGCCCCCCATAAGAGGGAATGATATGATGAAAGAATATGGAAGCTATGTGTATCTCAATGTCGATGCCAAAATATGACTAAAATTGATCCATAGGAGCAAGTACCATGAAGATTTTGGAACATTAACCATAAAATGAATGACCCTCAAACTGAGATGTGACCCGATGTGAATTTGATGTGATTCAGGATCATTAACCATAGGTTCTCAATCTGAGATGTGAACCAAAATTTGTCAAGATATGAGCAAGATGTAGCCAAAATAAACTACATAATCTAGATACAACTCATACGATTTGTCATCAATATGAAGATGAGATCAAAGTGCTTGCAATGCAACTACACTCTAATCAAATTATTATGCAAGAAGCCCCCCTAATGGAACTTTATATAAGTTAATTTATTACACTACCACATGATTTTAAAAGGAGAACATGAAAAACATGCATAAATTAGAGAGAATCAGCTTTCCAATGCCACGAGAATGGTGAAAAACGGATAACCGAGTCAAAAGATATGCCCTCCGAAGCGAAAACTGCTTCATCTGACTTCAGAGGAATGCAAAATAAAATTGAAGAAAAATATGAAAAAATTACTTTCACCACTATATTGGCATTAGAATCAACTTTCCAATGGTATATTGTATGCAAAAAAATGACACCGTATGCCAAAGTTATGCCCGATTTCGTGAAAGTTGCTCCAAAAGGCCCAATTTGGCCAACAGGTAGCCTAGGGGGCTAAAAAAAATTGGCCCTTGGTCCTATGCGTGACCAGGGGCTTGTAGGAAGGGCACTCGGGTGGAGCCCTCGGTCATCAATATGACCTGCATAGGTGTTGGGAGGCCGCTGGGGGCTAGGCGCTGAGTGCCTGGTCCTCCAAAGGACCTGTGGTTGCCGGCTGGGGGCTGGAACCGACCAATGAGGCTGGGCGCATAGCGCCCAGTCTTTAATGTGACCATAGTTGCTCTATAGGGAGCCCACAGGGGGCTTTAGGAAGCTGACCAATGGCTGTGCAGGTCATATTGATGACTGGGGGCAATTTTTTTAGCCCCTTGGGCTGCTTGTAGGCCAAATTGGGCCTTTTGGAGCAACTTTCACGAAATTGAGCATAACTTTCGCATACGGTGTCATTTTTTCACAAACAAGATACCATTGGAAAGCTGATTCCAATGCCAATCTAGTAGCTAAGGTATTTTTTCCCATATTTTCCTCCAATTTTATTTTTTAGGCCTTTGAATTCAGATGAAGCAGTTTTTGCTTCGGAGGGCATATCTTTTGACTTGGTTATCTATTATTTGTCATTCTTGCAGCATCAGAAATCTGATTCAATCCTCTACATAGATCTGAAATCAATTTAAATCAGGGAAGTAGATGTAAACATTGGTTTTTGCATGCACTATTTTTGTTTTTCATGCACTATGTTTACATTTTTCTCTCTAATTTATGCATGTTTTGCATGTTCTCCTTTTACAATCATGGGGTATTGTAATAAATAAAATTATATAAAGTTCCATTAGGGGGGATTCTTTCATAATAATTTGATTAGAGTGTAGTTGCATTGCATGTACTTTGATTTCATCTTCATATTGATGACAACTCGTATGAGTTGTATCTGGATTATGTAGTTTCTTTTGGCCACATCTTGCTCATAGTTTGACACATTTTGGTTCACATCGGTTCACATCTCAGATTGAGAGCCTATGGTTAATGATCCTAAATCACATCAGATTCACATCGGGTCACATCTTAGTTTGAGGGCCATTCATTTTATGGTTAATGTTCCAAAATCTTCATGGTACTTGCTCCTATGGATCAGTTTTAGTCACAGTTTGGCATCAGCATCGAGATACACATAGCTTCCAGATTCTTTCATCATATAATTCCCTCTTATGGTGGGCATCATTTTTTGATCTACTATTGGTTCATAGATTCCAGGGTTGTTCCAGTTTATGAGATTTCCAGTGTTCCTTGGCATTGAGTTTTCTATTTCATTATCATGATTCCACCTGAGTCCTTTAGTGACTCTCATATGGTTCTTGTAAATGTAAGGAAAGATAAGATGCGGAAAAAACTCTCCTAATGCCAAAACTCAGAGAAGAATGCAGATATGACTTTAAATTTTACAATTACAGTTCAATAAGATACACATGAAAAGAACAACTGAATAGAGAAATAAACACATACACAATTGGACACCAGATTTACATGGAAAAACCCTTACGGGAGAAAAACCCACCACACCAAGTAAAGCCTCTTTGTATTATGGTAAACAAAATTACACACAAAGATCAGACTACACTTTCAAATGCCAATTTTACAGCAGCGACATTTCCCTAATCAACCTTGTACAGAACATCATTGTTTCAATGCTCTCAAAAGCATACAATGAATTCATGCACTGATCAATTCATGTTAAAAAAACAACTCTTTTCAGCCACCGAACTCTTCATCATCGTCGACCAATACAGAGAAAACCTCTTAGTTCACGGTATGTTGATCTTCCACACAAGAATGGTCACAACAGTTCAACTTCCAATGGTTCTCCTTATGCTTCTCTCATTGGTCCAAAATAGACCATGTAGGATAGTCATTCGATCAAAATGTTCAATTTCATTGCATGTCGGTGAGACACCAGACCATGTCTCACCAATGCCAAAGTGCCCGATCACAAAGCCATCGACAAGACTAATGCTATCGGCAACATCCTGAGAATTCAGACCAATAGTTCAAGTCCCCCCAATGTCACAAGGAAACCAACTATCCTTATCGACAAGAGTCACACCAAACGCAAACCGTTAGCTAGACACTCTCTATCGCTAAGACTCTTATAAATCCTTCATGTCACCCCAACAAATATCATCAGCTAGAGTCACACTAATTGTTCATCACGTGCAAATCCATTAACAAGACCAACACCATTTGGTAAGAGTTCAGGAAGTTGCATCGGAAATTCATGTCACTCTAATATGTCCATCGACAAGAGTCTCCTCGACATTTAGTATGAACAAATCCATCAGCGAGACTAGTACTGTCAGAATGAGTCTTAAAGTCACTCTAAAGGTTCATATCTCCCTGATGTCTTCTGTCACCAAGAGTCTCCCCGACGATCACCAAGAACCAACCCATCGACAAGAGATCTACCACTAGAACAAGTTAGGAATCTCACTCTAATAGCCCATGTCTTGTTGATGACTTCCATTGGAAAGACAGATCCAATGTAACGCCAAGGTGACCTCTTCAGGAGTTTAGAACACAGCTGCTTATCAGTAAGACATTCTAAGGGTCTCACTGATTTTTCTTTCAAGATTTTTCATGTCAGTAATTTTGAGGCACATTTTCCAACAATCTCCCACTTGACGAAGATCTTACTGACACCTCCAGAGCACAACAAAAAACTACTGAAATTCATGGGCACCAAGACCCATCGAACTGGCACACCACCTGTACTTGTTTGTGCTCACTGGTTTCGTTAATGCATCTGCAACATTTTCCAGAGTATCCACTTTTTCTAAAGAGACATTTCCATCCTCCACCATATCTCGTACAAAATGATACTGCACATCAATATGTTTTGTCCTAGCATGGAAAGTAGGATTTTTTGCTAGAAAAATAGCACTTTGATTGTCACAGTAAATTGTAATTTGCCCTGCATCAAACCCAATGTTAGAACACAAATGTTTTAACCAAATTGCTTCTTTACAGGCGTGTGTAGCTTCCATGTATTTTTCCTCTATAGTGGACAAAGCGACTACAGCCTGCCGCTTAACCATCCAACTAACTGCACCACCATTCATCATGAAAATATATCCATTGGTGGATCTTCTGCTGTCAATGTCCCCTGCCCAATCAGAATCCACATACCCTCGAATGCTGAGAGTCCTCTGTGGTTCAAAAAAATTTCCATGGTAACAAAAAGCATATTCTAAAGTGCCCTTCAGATATATAAATACTCTTTTCATAGCATCCCAATGTGTCCTTCCAAGATTCACCATAAAATGACTAAGTACTTCCACTACTTGGGCAATGTCTGGCCTTGTACAGACAATTGCATACATTAAACTGCCAACTGCACTAGCATAAGGCACTCTGGTCATATCCTCCATCTCAGTAGGATATTTTGGACAATCTTCAACAGATAGCTTTGTTCCCTGAAAAACTGGAACTAGCTGCTTGCAATCAGTCATACAAAATCTCTTCAGAACATTATTAATATACTTACTCTAGCCGAGCCAAAGTTTTATACTCTTTCTGTCTCTGGTTATTTCCATTCCCATAATATATCTAGCTGCACCAAGATCTTTCATTTCAAACTTTGCAGACAACTGAGATTTTAGATTAGAAATCATTAACTTACTATTGCCTATGAACAAAATATCATCAATATAGAGAGCAATAATAAGAACATGATCATTTTCAGCTTTGAAGAGTACACAATGATTAGATTTCGATCTTACAAATCCCAATGACAAAACAAATGTGTCAAACTTCTGGTACCACATTCTAGGAGATTGTTTTAATCCATACAGAGATTTTTTTAACTTGCAAACCAGATTTTCTTTACCTTTTTCCACAAAGTGCTCAGTGGGACATATAAATTTCTTCTTCAAGATCACCATGAAGAAATGTTGTCTTTACATCCATTTGTTCAATCTTTAAATCATGTGCTACTGCAAGTGACAAAAGAAATCTGATAGATGTTAGCTTAGCTACAGGAGAAAAAATTTCTCCATAATCAATTCCCTCTACTTGGGAATATCCCTTCGCAACTAACCTTGCCTTATACTTTTCCACACTACCATCCAGACCTATTTTCTTTTTAAATACCCATTTGCAGCCAACAAGTTTTTCTGCCTTCAGGAAAGGGCACCAAACTCCAAGTGTCATTCTTTTCTAATGATGCCATTTCTTCATTCATGGCTTCCAACCAAGAGTTTGAATCAGGGATTCTAATTGCCTCTTTGGTAGTCCTAGGCTCATCAATGCTAGAAATTAAAGCATAGGCACAAGTAGAATCTAACATAGAAAACCCATACCTATCAGTTGCTTTCTTTCACATGTTGACCTCCTCACAGGTTGAGGCTGAGGTTGTTGTTCTTCTTCAAAACTCTTAGAACTACTTGAGCTCTCCTCAGTTTTAGGTACATTTTGAATTTTCAATTCCTCTTTATCTGGTGTCAGAGGAATTTCAACTACATCCTTTTTATTTTTTGATTTTGTCTCTGACTGCAAATCCAAAGTAGAAGGCTTCAACTCACAAAAATAACACTTCTATTCTACAAAACCTTCTTCGTATCAGGATTCCGAAGCTTGTGTCCTTTTATGCCAGCACTATAACCAATAAAAATACATTTAACAACCTTGTTTTCCAATTTAGATATTTTTTCATTCAGTACATATGCATATGCCTTACAGCCAAAGACACGAATGTGTCTCAGAGAGGGCTTCTTTCCAGACCATGCTTCCAAAGGTGTTTTCTCAACAAGAGCGGAATTAGGAGAACAATTTATTAAATAACATGTTGCAACTGCCTTAGCCTAGAACTTCTCCTCCAAGCCAGCACTGCTTAACATACTTCGTGCTCTTTCCATCACTGTCCTGTTGAACCTTTCAACAACTCCATTTTGTTGTGGAGTGTAGGGTGTAGTTTTATGTCTTTTAATTCCATGATCTTTACAATACCTTTCGAACTCATTAGAACAAAACTCACCGCCATTGTTAGTCCTTAAACATTTTATTTTTCTTCCATTCTAATTTTCCACGAGGATTTTAAATTTCTTAAAACGATTGAATACTTCTAATTTACTTTTCAAAAAATAAACAAATGCTCTTCTTGAATTATCATCAATGAACGATACATAATATCTTGATTTAGACAAAGAAGGAACATTTACTGGACCAAAAACATCAAAATGTATGTAATCAAGTAAACCAAAAGATTTATGAGGACTGGAGTAAAATGAAACACGGTGTTGTTTACCATATATACAATGTTCACAAAATTCGAATTCGAGGTTATAGTCATCAAGCCCCTCAACTAGGTTTTTATTTTTCAAAGTTTTTAAACCTTTTTCTCCAATGTGGCCAAGCCTATGATGCCAGAGCATAGTCTTTTCTGCTGGAAATTTAACTTCCATAGAGTTTGCACTATCAAGAACTTTTTCCTCCTTTTCTCCATGAGTATCCTTTTGTGACTTTGTAGAGACACTATTGCATTGAACAACAAGTGTGTCCAACTTATACAAAGTACCAATACGAGCACCCCTAGCTAGCACCAATGAGCCTCTATTCATTTTGCAGCCATTTCTAGAGAATGTGACTTGCACTCCAACATTGTTCAGCTTACTAACAAAAAGTAAATTTTGAGCCAAACCTAGTATATGCATTACATCATTGATTCCCTTCACTCTTCCATCAGGGAACTGAATTTTAACTCTTCCATGGCCAACTATTTCTAGAGATGAATCGCTTGCCAAATACACCCTTCCACCATCGTATTTTTCATACTTTGTGAACCAGTCTCTATGAAATGTCATGTGGAAAGATGCTCCAGAATCAATCAGCCAGACATCATCTAATACCTGAGTTGCCAAGGCTGCAATGAAAGCATCTGCATCACTCTAAGAAGAAACATTATCAGAAGAGTTGTTGTTCTTCTTCTTTTTATCCTCTTTGCAGTCCTTTCGGACATGACCAAGCTGCCCACAATTCCAACACTTCACCTTAGACTTCTTACTAGGAGAATTTGATGTCCTTTCTGATTTCGATTTGGACTCCTTGTCCTTCTTCTTGCCTTTTTCTTTTGATTTGCCTCGAACAGCAAGAGCCTCCTTCACCATCTCAGAAGATTTTCTTCTCATCTCTTATGATAACAAAGAAGCAACAACATCTTCCATGTTAAAAGTGGATGTCATACTCCCAATAGCCATCACCAAGTGATCCCAAGAATCTGACAAAGAACATAACAATAGCATACATCGATCTTCTTCATCAATCTTCACACCCACAAATGTTAACTGATCAATCAGCATGTTGAAAGAATTCAAATGATCAGCAACATATGCTCCTTCCTGCATTTTCAAAGAGTACAACTTCTTCCTCAAGAATAATTTATTCACCAAGGACTTGCCCTAATAAATAGCTCCCACTCTTTTCCACAAAGAAGATGCAGTCTTTTCTTCATGAACGTTTAGAAGAACAAAGTCTGCCAAAAAAAGCCTTGTAAGCCCCTTTGATTTTTGATTTGTGAGGTTCCAATCCTCTTGCTTCATGTCTGTAGGTTTCATTCCAGACACAACAAGCCAAAGATCACGATCAACCAACAGATCTTCCATTTTGAATTTCCACAACTCAAAATTGCTGCCATTGAATTTCTCAATTTTAATCTTTCCTGATGTGCTTGCCATCTTAATCTGTAATTCAAATTACCAGACCTCTACAAGACTCCCACTAAACAGAAATGACACAAAAACCCAACCTACCCATAAGGATAACACAACTGGCCAGGCTCTAATACCACTTGTAAGGAAAGATAAGATGCAGAACAAACTCTCCTAATGCCAAAACTCAGAGAAGAATGTAGATATGACTTTAAATTTTGCAATTACAGTTCAATAAGATACACATGAAATGAATAACTAAATAGAGAAATAAGCACATACACAATTGGACACCAAACTTATGTGGGAAAACCCTTACGAGAGAAAAACCCACCACACCAAGTAAAGCCTCTTTGTATTACGGTAAACATAATTACACACATAGATCATACTACACTTTCAGATGTCAATTTTACAGTAGCAACATTTCCCTGATCAACCTTGTACAAAACATCACTGTTTCAATGCTCTTAGAAGCATACAATGAATTCACACACTGATCAATTTGTGTTAAAAAATAACTCTTTTCATCCACTAAACTCTTCATCATTGTCGACCAATACAGAGAAAACCTCTTAGTTCATGGTATGTTGATCTTCCACACAAGAACGGTCACAAAAATTCAACTGCCAACAGTTCTCCTTCTGCTTCTCTCATTGGTCCAAAACAAACCACGTAGGATAGTTGTTCGGTCAAAATGTTCAACTGCATCGGATGTCGGTGAGACACCAGACTGTGTCTCACCAATGCCAAAGTGCCCGATCACAGAGCCATTGGCAAGACTAATGCTATCAAAAACATCCTGAGAAGTTAGACCAATAGTTCAAGTCTCCCTGATGTCACAAGGAAACCAATTGTCCTTATCGGTAAGAGTCACAATGAATGCAAACCCGTCGGCCAAACACGCTCTATCGCTAAGACTCTTATAGATCCTTCATGTCACCTCGACGAATATCATCGGCTAGAGTCACATCGATTGTTCATCACGTGCAAATCCATCGACAAGACCAACACCATTCAACAAGAGTTCAGGAAGTTGCATCAACAATTCATGTCACTCTGATATGTCCATCGGCAAGAGTCTCCTCGACATTTAGTATGAACAAATCCATCAGTGAGACTAGTACTGTTGGAATGAGTCTTAAAGTCACTCCGAAGGTTCATATCTCCTTGATGTCTTTTGTCGCCAAGATTCTCCCCGATGATCACCAGGAACCAACCCATCGACAAGAGATCTACCACTGGAACAAGTTAGGAATCTCACTCTGATAGCCCATGTATTTTCGATGACTTTCGTTTCTTTTCGATGACTTTCGTTGGCAAGACAGATCCAATGTCACACCCACCTGACCTCTTCAGGAGTTTAGAACACAACTGCTTGTTGAAAAGATATTCTGAGGGTCTCATCAATTTTGCTCTTTCAGGGGTTTTCATGTCAGTAATTTTGAGGCACATTTTCCAACAGTAAATAGAGGTATCTTTCCTTGCTTTCCAAATTTAGGATTGCAGTGTTACTCCACCAGTGTTCTTCCAGTGCTTCTTTGTAACATGCCATCTCATTGAGGGGGGGTTTTATCCCATTGGGTTTTCTCCTCTGTCTCATTCATTGCATTTGTACATGGGTACCTAATCAAGCCTTGTTGTTGGGACCCATCTATGCTTTCATGCATCTTTTCCTTAGTGTTTTAGCTACTTCTTAAGTTCATCTTAAGGGGGGGTGTTAGAGTAATAAGTTATTACACTTAATTAATCTAATCATATTGGTTAATTAATTAAGTCACTTATCACTTTAGTTACTTAAGCTAAAATTAGGCACATTAATAATTAATAATTAATTATTAATGTGCCTAATTTTAGCTTAAGTAACTAAAGTGATAAGTGACTTAATTAATTAACCAATATGATTAGATTAATTAAGTGTAATAACTTATTACTCTAACAAAATACACATGCAATAAACATAACAACTTGAGGCACTAGGAAAAGGGGTCATTAATACATGGTCCAAGAGACTTCACAAAATAACTTAAAGAATCAAGAACCTGGAGAGTAATTCACCAATCAAAAAGAATAAAAGGGAGAAATATTTAACATTTAATAAGTAGAGACCCCATACAAGTCATCAATGATGGGACATATGTCATTGTTTCACATGTTCACTAGGAGACATAGAAGAAATGAAAAGTGCTTGAAAAACAAGGAGAGTTTACAAAATAACACCATGTGTCAAGTGGGCTCGGTAGGATTAAGGGTTAAAGAAAACACTTAAGATCATATGAAAGGGAATGGGATGAGCTAGATGATTGAGGTAGGTGGTCAACAAGAGAATATAAATAAAGTGCAAGGGATCGACTAGGTCTTAGGGTTTTTTTTAATCTTAATACAATTTTTCATGTACCCTTAAAAATATGATAACATTTAGTAGATTTTAGAAGCATGGGATGAACAAAGAGCTAAAATATAGAAAATTCTACTACATTATTTGTAAAATAATGGTTACAGGATATCAATAACACATAGTTATTCTCAAATATTGTATACAAAACTAGCACTTGATACAAATTTCTTATTATAGTTATACTATGGTATCCATTGTTTTCTTTGTTTTACCTATTATTTTTACTATGAATACTTGATAATCTATCGTGCACATAATTCATGTCCACATATGGCCTCATTATTTATATATTTTATTAGGTTTTCCTCTAGGTTCTACCTTGGGCTCCAAATCAACATTACCCCTAATTCATTTAGATTATCAAGTATCATTCAAAATTAATCACTACTTATTAGGATATACTATTATCCAATTTTATAGTTATATATTTACATCAATTAAAACTACTTAAACCCTGACATCAATAAATATTAAAACCCGAATTCTTATATTATTCTACTAGTCAGACATTCAATCCACTTTGTCCATTATATCATCTTAAGAATTTAGGAAATCATAGTTAGCTAGTTAGATATCTTTTGTATATGATGATTGGTGTCTATACAATAAATAATGCTTGACTATAATTGAGGAATTTTTTAGGATTCTTAATAATCATATAAAGTTTCATCAATGATTTTCAACATTTCCAAATTTTATATTAATAGGTACAAGGGAAAGCCCTTTTTTTAATGTACCAAAACCCTAATTCATCAATTTTTTCAAGGACATAAGAAGGAAGAACAAAAGTACAATTGTGTCTTCAACCTTACACAAATTTTAAGAATAATATAATTCATGTATTTCATTGTTCAACTTCCAAACTTCCAATTTTAAGCAATTTTGAACTATAATTAAAAAGATAAAGTAACAAATAATTGATATTAAAAGATCAAAGATACAATCTATAGGTTTAGGTTTACCCCTACGACTTTAATTTGATTCTTCATACAATTACATATTTCATAGATAACATTCATCATAGCCTATTCAATCCATATCTAATTTTAGATTTTATGTGTCAAATATTTGTCACAATAAATTTAGTTTCCTTTTGGACCCTTGGTATGTATTCATTTCAACTATTTTATCTTTATTTTAGTTCTATATTTAAATATGCAATCTAGACTCAACTCTTATGTGTAGGTTAATTGTAGTATTTATTTTAGACATTTAATTTTAGGTTCTATATATATCTCTAATCTTGAATGAAAAACTATTATAATATGGCATAATGCCTAAAAAAATTATAGTAGTGGTATTCATTATAATATGCATATATAAAAAAAAATGTCAAAAAATATAAAAAACTAAGGATCAAGGATTGTTTCTACCATGTCAAACTTCCACAATCATCACACTTGGTTCAATAAAATATTTTTGAACCACACATACTACACCCTCAAAAAAATTTAGATAATAACATACTTGAGGTCTCCAAATTATTGGTGTATAGAATCACCCTCAATTTGTCAACATAAAGAGCTAAATCTGCATAAAAATAATGTTGCATTGTCAAATGATTACCAATTGAGACCAACCAATCATACATGAAATATTCTAGCCTCTCCAAATGATTCTACCATTTTCCTAATAGATGTTTCTCCTCATCCAAACTATCTTCTACTTGATACACAAACAAGTATAGTAAGAGTGGAGGCTCCACTCACAAAGAAATAGATATTACACCCTAGTAATGATTTTAAACTCAAATTTTGGTGTAACATAATCTCTAGTCCTTAAAACTTCAGTGTTATCTAACTGATCAACACCCAAAATTTCCTTCAAAAAATTTAAGGATACATAACATTTTCTCTCAGAAATACAATACAAGTGTTATTTTTATCCCTTTCCTCTAGACACTACATGATACCTACTACAACTTAGCATTCAATCCATTTCTCAAAATCCAAATAAAATAATAAAATTCACCAAAAACTAGAATTAAAAGAAACTTTGGCCAAAGTTACATCTCTAATCATTTTTATAGTTTCAAGTGCATTTGCACACAAGAACAAAATAAAAATCCATGTCTAAAAAACTTCCATACAACTTTATAGATTTTTGTACAAATTGATTTTTGAAAATATTATAACAAAGCAAGACAAATATTTCTCCTTAATTTAAAGGAAAAAATCCAATATTTCTTTCATTTTTAACTTCTAATTCAATCTACCACTCTTTAAGATCTAAACTTACCTTTGTTGAGAATGAGAATTTAATGACTACATTGTCTATATGATAAACTTTCTTTTTGTGGAGTAATATTTTAATTGTGATTTAAAAAATTGTTTCCAATGAGATTTATTTATTCTATGATACTTTGCAAATGTTAATCATTAACTAGACACCCTTTACACCCATTAAGGATAACTTGGGAATCATTATTAATCCTAATAGCTAAAAATTCACCTATTTGGCCAATTTGATACCTCCAAATTCTCTAGAGCTTTAGATTCATTATTAGATTTAAAATCCAAAAAATATTCACTATGAGACTACAAAATCAACACTTCACTAACAAACCTTGTATTTCCTTTCACTACATCATCAAAATTGAGTTTAATACACCCTTTAAAATAATCATAGTTGGAGGGCCTAATAAAATACTATCGAACTATGTAGCATATAATAATAGTCAACAAATTACACCATAAATAACAAGAACTCACACAATGTATAATTTATTGATTCAAAATAATTACATAAATAGCTTCATGAGCTTTAAAATATTTACAAATATGGCCTTCAAATTATAATATGATTATTAAGATCTCAATTTCATGACTAAGTTTCCTCTAGGCTCTCTGTCAAAATTTCCACCAAAAGCTCTTGAACCCCTTCTCAATTGAATTGGTCAACATTTATTAAAAATAAATATATAGAAAAATAGTATCGATAAAAAGTATAGTACATCACCCTAGGCACATTAATATAAGGATTAATGGCCTCATATTAAATGATTTCAACAATCATCTACCGTTGAATTGGACACATCTCCTCATAACATGGAAAATAACCACTTTGATGTACATTAAGATGTGGATCTCAAAAATAAGTGTAGTTACTTGCACAAACCTCCTTAAAACCATTAAAGACATAAGTAACCTCCTTATCTAGCAAAAGAAATAAATACTTTGGTGCACAATCTAATTAAGGTACAATTTAGTAATTAAAATATGATGTGACTTATAATGAAGTATCAAATATAATTATAATCATTTTAAAACATTCATAATGGTTAGGAAACCTTATATACACATTTTATGTTAATTAGGTACAAATACAATATTGCACAACTTAATCATTAATAACTAGCATAAAAAACATTGTAATGAAACTATTCTAAAAAACATGTAATTATAAAAAATTCAAATGAAATCACATGAAAATGATCTACAAAACACAACAAACACAAAGACATGTTTTTTTGATAGAAAATCACTCTTAGACCTAAGATGCTCCTACATCATACATCCCAAGTAACTAAAAATTGAGCCTCCCACTTCTATTTAAATCTCTCAACTAAAAGAAAACTATAATTTTCTACCTCAACTATCAACATCTATGTTGAGTCTTCAATTAATCTTTTTTTCACTTTAACAAATATTAATATAAGAATACATATGAGTATTTGTATACCCAATAATACAACTCTATGAATAAGTCTCCTATAAAAAAATTAAAAAATAAAATCCTCAAGTAAAATCTTTCAAGCTTAGTGTTTTAAATGGAATGGTTGCAGTTGGATTCTGTTCAAAGATATGGGAAGTGTATTTATCATTTTTAACTCATTTTGCGATTAATTTTCTGTGGTAGTGAATTGCTTATTTTTCTGTGGCAGCAAATTAATGGTAGTTAATTTTTCTTGAAGACGGTGAATTGCTGGCAGTGAATTTATCTCATGTAGATAAGACGTGTGAATCCACAAGTACCTCAGATAACTGTTATGTGAAAATCATGAGACAATGCACTGCATTTTATTCCAAATGTGAATCCCATTTTCATGTCAAAAGTCCAAATGCTTGTCTTAAGCTCTACATTCCACCAGACCAAGACAAATCAGCCTTGATGTAAGCTTTTAACAACTATTTGCTAAGAGAAAATATAGCTTCAAATTGACTAAGTATTCACAATGGGAATAGGGGACAGGCCCCAGGAGGAACATGTATAATTTGACGAATACTAGAGTTCCTAAGTCTAATTTTTTTTTCTCATGAGACCCCTATTCCATAAAAACAATTCCTAGTATTCTCAGTCAAATTGATTTGAAGGTGACTAATGGGTTTTCAACGTGAGTAATTTTCACAAGCAACTTCAAAGCAAGTTAAGAATTGATAGCAGCTTATTGACAAAGGAGTAGTGTACCATTTTATCCAGGCGGGCTACCATTTTTTTCCACTGTCTTATCCTGATGTTTGAGGTTCAGTCAAAATCATAGGTAAAACCTTAAATCAAGGTGAATTCAGATGAGTCATCATGAAACTCACCGACAAAGAGCAGGTTCTCGGTCATGTGCATCTTGTAGGATGCGACATAGACTGTTTGTCTGCATTTTCAACGTCATTCTGCACTGTTCTTGTATTTTTTCTTTAAGCTTTATTTATTTAGGTTTACCAACGTAATAGGGGAGAGAAAAACCAACGCATCAGCATTAATCTCATGGAAGTGGTTGTTAATGAATAAAATCTAAAAAATAAGTATTTAGAAAAATATGTATAATTTAATGAATACAATCTAAAATCTAAAAACTAGGAAATCTTATTTTCTAATACATTCTCAGTCAAATTGACTTGAAGATGACAAATGAGTTTTCAACCTCGGTAGTTTTACAAGCAATTTCAAAGAAAGTTTAGAAGTGATAGCAGCTTGTTGACAAATGACAGTACCTCTTGATCCAGGTGGGCTATCTTTTCTAATTTCAACTGTCGTTTCTTGATGTTTGAGATTCTTCAAAAATTATAGATAAAATCTTACGTCAAGGTGAATTCAGATGAGTCATGAAACTCACCGGCTTGTAGGATGCACATAAGATTGTTTATCTGCATTTTTAACTCATTTTGGATTTATGTTAAATATTTAATTTTAAAAATTGTAAAAATTATTTTTAAATGTTAGGAAAAACAAGGTAAATTATTTTTAAAATTTTTTAGAATGGTTTTTCACTTTTATTTTATAAAATCAATATCTTTTAAAATAAATAAATGTTACTTTTACTAATATAATATTCTATAATTATATAAACATACATAAATTTTAATATAATTTTTATTTTTCACAAAAGTTAATTAGTGTCCTATTTTCAAAAAAAAGTTGTGCAATACGAGTACCAGTACCAATATCCTTGACAACTATGATTATTTTAGAGATTTCGATTCACCCTATTAAAATAATAAAATAAAAAACACATCCATAAATTAACATTTAAAGATAATTTTCTTAGGATTTGATTTTGCACAATTAAAATAAAAATAACTAAAATGATTATAACCATTAATTAAATTCTAATTCTAATCCTAATTATTATAATTAAGATTAGAATTAGAATTAAGAATAAGGTAAAAATTATTGTTAGAACTATTAAAAAATTAAAAAATATTACTAATAAAAAATCAATAAAATATGATTAATAGATATAATGCTCCAAAATTGTATTCATCTAATATATTTATTCTAAATCTTATTCCCAATATTTTTTGTAATGACAATCTACAATTTATTATTGTTAAGAGTTATGGATAGTGTTAGGACCATAATTAGAGATAGAGATAGGTCTAGGATTAGAATACTATAAAGGCAATAGGGGATTGGAAAGCCAATGTCATGAGCCAGTGGTCCAATATAAAAGAAAGAAATTAAGAAAAACAATATTTTTCTTTTTAACTTTACTATGTTTGTTCGTATTTGGTAAGTTAAAATTTACATAAAAAGATATGTAACGAGTTAATAGTTAGGGTTCAATGTGGAAATAGTTTTTAATAGTATATTTTTTCTTATTAAAAATTTATATATTTGATAGTTATATAATTATAGTATTTATATAAATATATAATATTGTTATAATAATAGTGATACAATAGAGAATATATAATTTAATATTATTTTTTATTTTGTATTCAAAATTTCATTTTTGAATTTTATTTGTGTATATGTAATGATAAAATCAGTTATATATAATTCATAAATAATTAAGATATAATTTTGTTTGAAATCAAGGTGAAACAAGTATTATATTAACTTAAATAATGTGTATGTAAATCTGAAATATATTTGCTTATCAAAGATTGTCCACTTAAATGATTATGTGATTAGCGCATTCACAATAATAGAATGAAAACTATAATACCACAAGTGACAACAAATTTATGTGGAAAATTTGTTGTAGGAGAAGAAATCCACTCAATGAGATCCAATGCTTTTAGTATTCTTGCGATACTTCATTACTTCATTAATTTTCAAAACATGATATGAAACTAACAACACAAGACCCCAATTTATAGAAGAGCTAGGGTGAAAACTACTCTGGTGTCCCAAAACAAGGGTTAAATCCACTTGCAAAAAACCATATGTTTGACCTTTTATGAATCCTATAAACATAGTAAAAACTATTAAAAGGTCACTTGACTCTCACATGGGATCCTAACCTACATCCAATCAAATTTGATCAATCTTCAGGGCCCCATTACTCTCTAATGAATCTGGTCGTTAACATGCACAACATGCAAACCTAGGTTCCCAACTCTAGAAGAAATGCAAATGACATATGTCAACATGCATAGACATGTAAATCCAACTATACACCACTCCAAGATTGGAGGCCAAAATGGAATATTCTAGTAATATGTTTTGTAAGTCCCATTAATGAGTAGATCCACCTCTATGAATGAAATTACAATTTATTAAAGGTAAATAAAAAATATTAAATATTTTTTGTCACGCATGATCCTAAATGTCCAAGTACCCATTTCAAGGATTATCGAGACACATGAAAATAGTGTAGGATTGCAATATTACTATCACCTATCCTAACATTCTCCCACTTGAAATTATACATTGCAATTACATCAATGAGATACATAAAATTAAAAATCAAGAACATGGATAAAGACCCATGACCTTCCTACACCAAGGGAAATTTTTAGTGGTCACTAGCTTTGTGAGAGAATCTGCAAAATTATGCAAAGTGCCAACTTTCTCTAACAAAACCTTAGAATTTTCAATCATTTGTTACACAAAAATACATTGAACATTAACATGCTTAGTACAAGCATGAAACATAGGTTTTTTGGCCAAAGATATAGCACATTGATTATCACATTCAATTATCACAATTTTACAATCAAAACCAATACTTGTACCAAGCCTCTGTAACCATATCACCTCCTTAGAGGCATACATAGCAACCATATTTGCTACTTATATGGTGGAAAAATAAATTGTAGGCTATATTTTACTCATTCAACTCGCTATTCCTCCAACTAGAGAAAAAAATGTAGCCACTAGTGGACCTTCGACTATCCAAATCTCTTGCCCAATCTACATCAATAAAAACCCATATGTCTAACAAATTAACCACATAATCAGTACCATGATGAAGAAAAATAATAATAAGAAGTTCCTCACAAATATCTAAACACCCTTTTTTAAAAAGTCCAATGCTCTCTACCAGGGTTAGACATAAACCAATGTAAAAAATCCCACTGCTTAGGAAATATCTAATCTAATGTAAACCATTAAATACATAAAACTACCATAAGGAACCTTAGACATCTCTTCAAAATTATCATAAGATTTATGACTCATGTCTAAACTAAGCTTAGTACCAACAATCATACATATTAAATCTTCAGAAAATGGTATCGACAAGCTTACTCTAAGTTAACCAAATATTTTTGGTACACAATGTAAAGAAGCTAAGGTAGAAAAAAAAAACTTCCTACACTAATCTTGAGAGGAGGATAATACAAAACTTTATAGAACTTTACAATGTAGTTATAGAAGCTTAAATCAAAATAAACAAAAATATCATGCATACCACAACATGGTGATTTACATGGGGGAAACCCTTTCTAAAGTAAAACCCCACACTCCAAAATCCACCAGATATATTATTCAAAAATCTTGAATATTACAATATACTTGCCAAGCAAGCTTCTCACAGGAGTATCACCAACCAAAGATCCAGAGACAACACAACTGTTATCAAACTCTCAAAATACATCACAATACACAACCATAATACAACACCCTCATAAAATAATATTTCCTTCTAGGGCAATTCAAGCCAACAAATATTGATGGTCAAATATGAGACCTAATGATGAACGATCTATATTTACAATAATAAGATTTAACCCCCACACCCCCCTATGCTTACGTATCAACAGTAACTTATGTAATTGGAAGGTTGAGACATATTTTCCCAACACATGATCTTTATTGATCTATATCCCAATGATATTTTTGGTAGCCTTCAAGTTTCGCATATAAAATTTTCCAAAAAATTGATTATTGAGCTCCTTAATCATCACCTTGCAATTACCCATACACAACATGTGATCAACATACAAGATAATACTCAGTATATAGTAATTAATAATCTAAATTTAAACACAATGATCCTCCTCACTCCTAAAAAACTCAAATTCAAGGAAAATACATTAAACATTTGTTACCACATCTTAGGTGGCTATTTTAGACCATACAATGACCATCTTAACCTACAACCAAGTGTTATTTTCCTTTCACAATAAAACCATTGAGCTATCACATATAACTATAGTTCTCAAAATATCCATGTAAGAAATAAACTTCAACATCCATATTCTCAAATTGAAAATCACAAAAAATAACAATAGATAACATTAATCTAATAGAAGTTAACATAGCAATAGGAGAGATAATTTCACCAAAATAAACTCCCTCTCTTTAGGAGTATCCCTTAGACACCAATCTAGCCTTATATCACTCTAACCAACCATCTACACCAAATTTATGTTTATATACACACTTCCAACCAATGGAATTTCTACCATTGGGAAAATAACAAGATCCCAAGTATCACAACTATCCAAATCCATCATCTCTTCTTTCATGGCTTGCATCCAAGACTCGCTATCCTTCAAAGAGAGAGAGCCTCCTTGAAATATCTAGGTTCATAAATAATACTTAACAAAGAAAATCCACATCAAAAATTTGGTGGGCTATGCCTATCAAATATATTTTATTGTCTTGTGGACCTTTTCAAGATATGAGTAGTAGATTGTATTGTTTCTTCTATATGATCATCCTTCATATTATCTAAACTCTCTAAATCCTCTTCTTCTTCTTCATCTTCTAATCCATCTAATTGTTCTTCCACATGTGAATCTTCTTACTTTTCTATTTTTTATTCAAACTACATTATTTTAGTCTTTTCTTTCTCCTTTAACTTTTCTTCACCTAAATAAGATTTAAGCTCCTTAAAAATGACATCGGTAGTGAAACATATGAAAAATGGAGGTTGTGATTTACCAAAATAGGATTGATGAACTACAAAGGACCTATTTTCCTAATTTCATTCAAAATGTATGTTATAAAATGCAAATGAAGAACAACAATTAAATCTAACTGAAATAGTAATCAAAAGGCATATCTAGAAAGGGAAAAACATTGTGCACCTTTCACCAAAGTCGCCTTTTGAAGCTCATTGAGGACTCATTCGCCCTATGGTGAATGGGTCCTAGCTAGGGTTCTTGAAAAATGCTTTATGGGTTCTCTTTTGCTTGGTTTGCATTTAATTAAGTTTGGATTTGAATTAAAGGGTCCAATTAAGGCATAATTAACCTCAATTAATTAATAAAGCCCTAGATTAATGTGAAAGTGTAAAGGTACACCTTACAACACCAAAAATAATGCACAATTAAAAATCCATTTTATTAAAAGGGCCATAAATTTAATGTGAAAATGAAAAATATATTACAACACTAAATCAAGGAATAATTAAGCTTATTTATTGTTAATTATATTTCCAAATTAAGTGTGAAAAATGGATACTTTTTCCTACACTACAGGTAGAATAAATCATTTTTGGGTTAGAATATTCTAAATCTTGTATCCTTTTACATTCTCACCATAACCTGTAAAGATACATTTCTAAGTTTTTGGATATAGTTGATATCCCCTTCTCTAGAGGCACATGAACATAATCCTCACAACTAAAGACCCTTAAATGTGAAAAAAAAATTCATACCTATCAACACTTCATAAGGATTTTTATGAACAAGAGGTGAAAAAGGATATGTATTAATCAAATAATAAGAACTACTTATAGTTGTGACCCAAAAGTAGTGATCTAGACTAGAACCCCTTAACATACTCCTAGCTCTTTCCATCAAGGTTTTGTTCATTCTTTCTGCTACCCCATTTTATTGGGGAGTATAAGGAGTAGTCTTCTTGTAGACACTTAAAATTGACCATTAATTGTTTTATCATGTCACTTCTATTACTAATGTTTTAATTAGTTAAATAATTTAATTATTTACCTGATGATGGATCACAGAGTGTGATTCGAAATGTTGATGCCAAAAACTCCTTACACAATCGAATCCAGAAGCAATACAAATCTATGATATGGATTGTGGAAACCTACTATCTTTAAGCTAATATTTTTCCATCCTCCTAGGTAACAATACTTAAATAAATTGTTATATAATTATTTGATTATCATTTTCCAACATTTCTCCTAAAGTATTAATGATTAAATAATTATTAAATTATTTAACTATCTAATGTTCCTCTAGAAGAATTAAATAAATTATTAAACTTATTTAATTTATCTTTTTCTCATTTTTTATTTGTGCACATTTAATTAATTTATTAATTAAATAAGTGCACCTCCTCTCTTAACTCATGCTAACTGCCACTCATTTTGGTATCTTCTTTTCTCTTCACTCAGTCAGTTTTTGAATGTCTTTTTCATCACTTAGTTCACTTTAAATTTAATTTCAAAGTTGTATGTGCATAGGGGAGAGGGCCCAATAGTGATGCACCCTAAATTTATGGGTCAACATAGCAATGAACATGCAACATTGACATTAAAAAATTATATCCCCGAGTGGCCAGGGACGTGGACAATTCAAATATTTCGTTTCACCTACATAGACCAAGAAAAAAGGTGTCATCAACATGCTTTTTGTTGAGGGGTCATAATAGACTCCCAAAAACAGTTGGACCAATAGTGGTGCATTAAGTCATGTTTTTTAGTGTGTCAATGTGGCATCATATGATTTGTTGCTTTTTGAATGTAATGGGCATATTTTGTTCAACTATTAGATCCTCTCTTACAATTACTAGTTCCATACTTTTAAAATATTGGACTTTAAATGTACATGTACTATGAAAACTATTGGTACTCGCACCACTATTGGGCCCTCTCCCCTATTTATCTTAAATTTTTTAAGATAATTGATAATTATCTTCTCATTTATCAAAATGGCAATTTTCCATTTAAGTGTTGAGTTAACTCCTCCATTTAACTAATGCCATCCATCGATCTTTAAATCTATCTTTTTTAATCCTATCCATCAATTGAATATCAAAATCCAATAAATACATCTCATGCTAACCACAATCTACAAGCATAAACACTTGTGTGATAATTTGTGCTTACATTCCGAGAAAAAAATCGTATAGTAATTAGGCTAGAATTTGCATAAGGATAGCAATGTAGGCTAGGATTGGATATGCATGAAGGAGGAGGCGATGTTTATTTGTTTATACATTTTCAATTATCTCTATTGTGTGATTTCTATTTAGTTTGAATTAGGAAATTAGTAGTTATTTCCATTATTTCAAGTTAGGTTAGAATTAGACATCACTTTTTTCGCATGCCTGATGGGACTCATGTCCCAATTCTAATTTTCTCTTAATTTTTTAAAGAAATTTTTCAAGTTACAATATAAAAACTCACTTAAAATATGTGTTGTTTTTTCAACCATAAAAACTTTACACATCGAATTTTGCAAAACTATTCTGGGTCTTTTATATCTCAATCTTATATTTATAGATCATTTTATAGTTTTATATTTCATTAATAATTGAGAAATCTATCATGATTTTAATTCTGGTATTGATTTTTTAAAATTTTATTGTTGATCTTTTAAAATTAGTGTTGTTCTTTCATCTATAACAACTTTTACATGTCAAATTTTGTAAAATTGTTTCTAGATATTTTAGATTTGAATATTAGCTTTCCAAATCATTTTATAATTTTAGATTCCATTGAGATTTGAAAAATTTATCACTATTTTAAAGCGCTCTTGCAATTGTTCAATCGAAGGTTATATAAGCATTGGATGTTTATTTTGAAAATAATGCATTTGATCTATGTTTTTTTGCCACTAATAAAAGTGGTGCAAATTTTTCTTCATTTGTAGAAGACTCAAAATTTGAAACCATTGATATATCTTAGCAGGTTGGAAATCATTGGAAAAAGACAATTTCTAAGACTACTGACTTGTGGTTTTGATGGACATTTGACAAAGATCTTTTGTTTTCTTTTTTCCACACTAATTCTAGGAACATTTTGGGACATAATGGAATGAACAAACTTGTTTGATTTGTATTGTGCACTTGCACACTTTCGAGTTAACTTCTTGTCACCTACTTGTTCGCACATATGATCTCCCCTTGTGACATTATGCAATCAAGGGTGCACAAGACATACCAACTGCCCCTTTTTATTTTCATTAGGAGGCCTATTTGGGGACCTCATTGCCCCAAGGTTTGAACTCAAGCACATTTTTTTGGTGGGCTATATAAAGAGGTGAGTGAAAGTTGTAGCTCAATCCAATCATGACATGTTAGGTGTTCCTCTATGGTCCTGGGTGATTTTAGACACAAGGATATGAGATTTAAATCTCACATTTGTACATGTGTTTGTGTTTACAAAGCACCTCCACTACGAACCTTGTTTTTTAGAAGCCTATGAACCTTATTGGTCATTCGTATAGCATAATTCAAGGTATAGTTGATCATGCATAAAGATTACTCACCATTCAACGTCCCCTGTTAGATAGAAATATTTTGGTTGACACTAGTCTTTAGGAGAGAGAGCTAAGGTGATCATGTTGCCCTATTGGGCCTATGCCACTGGATCTCTAGCTATCATCACTTGAGCCTGGAAATCCCTCAATGTACCTTTTATGCATTTGAGAGGTGATCCTGTGGTGTAGAGTGTGAGCTTTTTCTATGTGGATATTCCCATATAAAAATATTTATGATTGTGCAAAAGAGTTTTTTTTAAGTGTTTTCATGTGCTATACCAATAATCGAGCCACTCAACATATTGATGTTGAGGACAAGCCTATGACCCTAAAAGTTGTGTCAAACCGCTTTGTATGCTTTGTATTACATGTGTGGATCCATTTCCACCTAGGAACTAATTATTACATTGCCAAATACTTCAACAACTCAACAAAAATCCATCAAAACATTGTGAGATCAAATTGTCAAATAAATGCACCACCATTAGCATTAAATTGAGTCCACTTAGGATTCCCTAGCAAGATTGTCTAGTTATCTTAGAAATCTATTTAGAGTCTTCCCATCTTAGCTCAATTATATTTTTACTCAAAAATCTAAAAATTGCCCAAAAAAACTAAAAAACACCAAAAAAATTGTTAAAACTATCTTCAAAATTGTCAAAACTATCAAAAACACAAAATTCAAATCTTAGCAATCCAAAATCATCAAAATTTTGTTTAGATCTTAGAAATTACGTTGCTAGTTTGGTTATACACCTAGAAGTTTGTCACTCTAAGTTTATAGTCAAGTTAGTTTATCAAGTAGTGTGTGTCACCTTTGGAGTATTGGTTGCTTCTAAACTAACATACATTTACTCCCAACAACCTATTGTACTTGGATTCATAAATATAGTTCAAGTACAAACACTCGTAGCATCATTTTAACTCCAAGATCTAGATTTACTTAGAAGATCTCGGTCCTAAATACATAAAAAAATAGTTTTAAAGGTCCAAACCATCAAAGTTGTTTCACATCTACCATTTTTAATAGGTTGACAAAGTTTATGCCAGTTTTGACGAGGTCACAACACAAAAAAAAAATCCAATCTAAACAATCAAATGCTAAAATTAGGGACACCACAACACGAAATAGGTCAAACATCAAAAACATTACATTAAATATTTTCATTAAACTTTTTTTTTTGACTACCCAGGGGTATCCTCGCGGCCCAGCCCAGCGCCCAGCAGCCCGTATCTTGGGTACTTGAGGCGAGCTGGGGCGAGACTAATCCCCTGGAGATGCACCCACCCTCCCGCTAGACCAGTGCATCGGTTGAATCCGGCCCTCGGAGTCGAACCCAAGACCTCGGGGAGCAAACCTGAGACTTAAGCCTCCTCCGCTGACCGTGCGGGCGCGGACCGAAGCCCAATATTTTCATTAAACTTGAGAACATATTCTTGAGTTCTATATTACTTGCATGAAGGTCGCTTACAATGATACTTACCTTATGCGACTATTCCCTCACTAGGGGAAGAAACAATCGAGTGGTTTTCACATTTGACACATGACATTAAATATTTTCATGAACTTTCTAGAAATTCATTGCTCATTTCTCCTATAATATAGAATACAAAGTCACCATAAATGATTTCTAACACAAAATAGAACAATGGAGAAAGCTTCATGGCCTTCCTACAAAGGTGGAGGAACTTAGCCAACAAGTGTCCCTATGATATACCCGAAAAACAATTAGTTCAACTCTTCATGCAAAATCTAAATCCTGAAATGGGCTTTCACCTTCAAATTCAGTGCTCCAACACCTTTGATGAAGTCATAGAAAAGGGTATCACTGTCGAGAAAGCACTGATCATAAAGGGACTCGTGGAAATATTTAAGGATATAAAATACAACAATACACCTTACAACGACAAATCTAGATCTTGGAACAAGAACAAAAATGTTGTTAATGATGGTGTTGTAGATGCAAAGCATGCTCAACCTGCTTTAACGCTACAAGCACCTTGAACAATGCAAAGTCAGCCATCTAATCCAGTGCAACATCAAGTTCCAAATCAGACACCAACATCCAATGTGAACACTCAAAATACCACCCCAAGGACGAACTATGCTCCACATAGAAAATATACACCCTCGGGTGAACCGATTGAATCTATCCTTCGCAAACTTATTCAATCAAATCTCTTCATATTACTAGAAGCCCGAAATTATGAACCTAAAGTAAAACCAAACTGGTGGAAAGACACGGACTTTTGCGATTATCACGAAACAAAGGGTCGTAGAACCTCAAACTATTTTAAACTAAAAAATATAATCCAAGACTTGCTCGATAAAGGGGACATCTCAGTCATAACAATCCACACACCTCAAACGACGATCATACTATATCTAATGATCCCCTCCATGATCATGGGAAGGGGAGTGCACCTAATCAAGGGAATCATGCTAGTTTTAATGTTATTAATTATAAATACACGATAAACAGTATCAGTCAATCTAATAACAGCATTACAACAATCACTATCAATAACAAAAGTCCACAATGTTCAGTTATCACACATAGAGGCAAGGTAACTCTTCAAGGAGTTGCCTATAAACCAAAAGCTACTACTTCCATCACCCCTGTGTCTGATTACAATGTCTTGGAATAATTAAGGATAACGCCCGTGCAAATTTCCATTCTAGAGTTTCTTAAATTGTCACCTACTCATGAGGCAATTCTAGACAAGACCTTGCAAAACTCAGTCGTCCCTAATAACATAGATGAGGAACAATTCCAAGCTATGGTTGGTCATATAAAATCCATCTCCAATTTCACATTCACAAAAAGTGAAGGTCCATCCCATGGTCGCAACAATCCCCTTCGTCTAGACGTATTTGTTCATAAATATAAAACTAGCAATTGCACCTTGGTGTGCAATGGGTACGCCGAAGAGGTGTGGAGGCACCAGATCTCCTCGGCTTGTGAAATCCAATCTGTTCGCAAAGAAATCCACTCTGCAGATTGAAGAAAGTTTAAGGCGTGCTTTCAAAAGATGGGGCGGGAACAAAATTTAAATTTGAAAAACTAGATAGACGAAATAAAAGACAAGGAGTAAGGGGCCGATGTCTTATGTTTGTGATGAATATAAAGTGGAATCTAAATGGGCGCTACGACATATTTTTGAAAAGATGATATTGCAGCATTAAAATCGAACTTCAATGGCGTTTCAAAAGTTAATACTTTCAAAATAAGCTTACAATTAGGCGAAGAAAATGCAAAATACGTTTCCTTTATTTGTCAGAGCCCAGAAATAAACATAAATGTATTACAAACAAGTTCCCCTGACGGAAAGAAAATGTTGTGTATGATGAGCAACCCGTCCTCTACATTCAATCAAACAAGCAATTCAAGCCATGACGTTAAATAAGCCTTTGTCTAAAAGCTTTTAGAATGTGTAAAATGAACCAAAGTTGAATTTTTGAAAACATTTTCTTTCAATCTTCCAATTCAACTTTATTTGGCATTAGCGCAATATTTTCATTGTCTGCTTTCTGCAGCTCATCCCTTGAAAAGCAAATTTTTGCAATATTCGCATGGGCATCGTCTAGTTGCATATTTTTCATTATCTGAAGGCTACGATAAGTTTTCTCCATTCCTTTTAATTTTTTCGAGACCAAATCTTTCTCTCTCAGGAGTGCAGAAACCTCATTTTCCAATTTGGCAGTTTCAGTAGCATGATCTTTCTTCCTACTACAAAGCAATTCCTGAAGGGTTCGAGTTTTTTGCTCTACTTCCAAGATTATCTGCGACTCTAGCTCTTTCTCCTTTTCGATTAAACCCTTCTCCAAAGCTTTGACTTTGTCCTGAAAATCAGTGAAGCCAAAAGTCAGAAGACAATATAAGAAAAAAAAAGAATAGAAAAAATAGTTGAGAAGCTTAATAGACAGTATACATTGACAGCAATGGAAACTTCACCTTCTCCTTTTCAAGCTCCGACATCAATATGTCATGTCTTCGTTGGAGTTCCCCCAAGTCATCTAATGGTGAATATGTTTCTAAGTAGATTTCAAGATAATGAGAGGTATTAGATGTATCCAAACAAATACAAACAGCATCATTGAGCATTAGAATATCAATTGTTTTCCTGGTAAAGAAACCCAAAAATGACACACTAATAAAAAATTCCTCACCGACTAGACTCCTAGGTTCTTCATTGACTCGTCTCCGCTTCATGAAATGGTCGAAGAAGGATATAGGTTCACCAATTGATAACTCCATCGCCAACTCCATCGCCTGCACAAATAATTGAGATTTGTAAGCTCCCTTTCCTTTAGCATCAGTTCATTCAAATTTAAAGCTTCTCCCCTCCCAATACTGCTATTGACCATGGACAGAAATATTGTCTAGGCACACCCACACTCCATTGAGACAAGCTTAGCTGAGATTTACCGTCCTAAAAAAATAAATAATGGAAAACACTTAAAATCTGGGTCATATGAAGTTCTTTGCTTCCAATATTTTACCACTTCAACGCGCTCTCGGAAAATGTCACAATCCATCAAGCCCTCCTCTTGAAGGAGAGAGATTTCTTCATTCTTTTCCAGTTTCTTCGCTGTAGAGACTAAGAATTTCTGCAACACATAATAGGATAATGTAAATTAAAAGCTAAATTCTCTAAGCCTAACAAAGGGTGAAAGGTAGTAAACTAATTACCTCGGGGGTTACTCCTTGCTTAGCACCTATGTCTTGAGTGGCCATTTTAGAAATCTGAAAAAAGCGTAGAGAAATTTAGCTTCATGGTTTTCCTCTACCTTACTTTTAATACAAAGGAATCAATACTGCGGTTTGACCATGGACAGAAATATTGTCTAGGCACACCCACACTCCATTGAGACAAGCTTAGCTGAGATTTACCGTCCTAAAAAATAAATAATGGAAAACAATTAAAATCTGGGTCATATGAAGTTCTTTGCTTCCAATATTTTACCACTTCAACACGCTCTCGGAAAATGTCACAATCCAACAAGCCCTCCTCTTGAAGGAGAGAGATTTCTTCATTCTTTTCCAGCTTCTTCGCTGTAGAGACTAAGCATTTCTGCAACACATAATAGGATAATGTAAATTAAAAGCTAAATTCTCTAAGCCTAACAAAGGGCGAAAGATAGTAAATTAATTACCTCGGGTGTTACTCCTTGCTCAGCACCAATGTCCTGAGTGGCCATCTTAGAAATCTGAAAAAAGCATAGAGAAAATTAACTTCATGTCTTTCCTCTACCTTTCCTTTAATACAAAGGAATCAACAGGCCTAGATTTTAAAATTTTCCCTCCCTCTCTTTAGCCTCGAGAATTTTCGTACAAGCGTAGCAATGCTGGCAAGGTAATTATCGTCATGTGTCCTTAGGAAAGCATGACCATACCTCCGAATGACCGAAGAATAGACAGTGCCGTCGTCGGAGGCGTACCAGTAAAGATCTTTTGGTGATATGCGAATATGGTGCATTCAATGGTAGAAAATTCTCTCACCAAATCTGATTTATTACTTCGCTTTTGTCCAATCTGTTGTCAGTAGTTATTATTGTTGGTGAGGTCTTAGATCTTAGTTTTAATATTATCTTTCCCCTTGATCAGAGTGAAAATTAATACAAACTGCATTGGAAACATTCCTAAGCTACTGACACGGTACCTAGAGACAAACTATGGAATAGAATGGAGGAATTAGGCATCCCAAATGTATATAGAGCAGCTGTTCACAGATTGTATGAGAATGTTAGAGCTAAAATCAGAACAAGGGATGGTATGTCAGAATGTTTTGGTAGCGACATTGGAGTTAAACAGGGCTGTCCTCTATCTCCCACGCTTTTTGGGTTATACATTGATAAGTTGGAAGCTTGGTTAAGCAAGACGGATGGGGATGGTATTCAATTGGCAGGTTATGTGGTGAAGCTACTCTTATATGCTGATGATCTTATCCTAATTTCAAAAACAGCACATGGGTTAAGAGAACATCTGAAAGGTCTAGAACTCTTTTGTCATGAGGTTGGGATGCAAGTGAATATCACCAAGACCAAAATCATGATTTTCTCATTGAATAGAAAAGATAACCAGAATACCTTTCTTTTTGAAGGCAGCCCGCTTGAAATAGTCAAAGAATACAAGTACCTTGGGATTGACTTTCATTATAAGCTCAGTTGGGAGACTTGTCGGACGAAAAGGATACAGGGAGGTTGGAAAGCTTCTTACCTTTTACAAAATAGGTGTAGAAAAGCCGAGCTTTGGGATTGGAAAACCAAGAAAACCCTTTTTGGTTTGCTTGTTGCTCCGGTTGTACTTTATGGGTGTGAGGTATGGGGAAATAGTATGTCAAAATGCAGTTGGAGACAACTAGAAAGAATTCAAAAACATCTAATAACAAGCAGTCTCAAAGTCAAAACCACTGTCCCCTATGAAATTCTTTTAGCTGAAACAGGGTCTTTTCCATTGGAAGCATCGGCTTTAATCCGGTTGATAAGCTATTTAAAGAAGGTTGAAAACATGGATAACCACCGTTGGCCCAAAACAGCTATGAAGGAGACGCTAGAACGTAGGAAGAAAACTTGGATGAAACAAAACCACAAGTGGATGAACAAGTGGGACATCAATTTGCATGAGTGTCCTAGCACCAATAGTGAAATAAAAAGCTATGTGACTGAAAAATTCAGAACTGCCATGTGGACAAACCAGATTGGGCGAAAAAAAGCATACTACATCAAAGAGTTTAACCCGACAAAGGATCATGGTGAAAAAACTTATTTAGGTGCAGATATTAAAGGGAAAGCGAGGTTGTTAGTGGCACAATTGAGGACGGGATCACATCACCTTAGATGTGAGACCGGTAGGTGGAAGATACCCAAGGAAACTTGGGAAGAAAGAACTTGTATTTTCTGCAATAAAGGGGTTGTGGAAACAGAATGGCACTTCATCATGGAATGCATTGCTTACGAGGATATCCGCACTCAACATGAAAATAGTTTGAAAGTGGACAATATGCACCAGCTATTTGAGGAAGATAAGATTAATCAGACGGCTAGCCTTCTAGTCAAACTTAACAGCAGGAGATCTGACTTGGAAAAGAGTATGAAGACAAATTAGGCCTGTTTTGTCTCGGTCCCATAGACTGTTTGGTCTCGCGGACGTCATTAAAATCTTTCATTCATTCATTCATTCATACTATTTAATCGCTAATAAAAAGAATGGGCATAACATATAATTTTTCCTTTGAAAGAATCCATCAATGCTTTCAATAGATCGTACATCTTCGGAGCTGGCTACGCAGCCTACAAAATCGAATGTTGCCGTGCCATACCATTAATGCCTTCGAGACAACGACGTGAGCGGGTGCAGATCTAGTCGTCTGTAGCGTACTCTGCACATTGAATTCCACTTGTTGAGGGTAGGATATAAATTTGCTTTTTCGTGGAATCTTTTAAATCTTTTGTATAGATTTTCTTGCTTCGTAGTTGAATATATGTGATTAATTCTATGAAGATAGTGATCCCGTATTTAAGTATTGTATAGGTACTTAAGTTTTATTGGTTCTCCTCCTTTGAGTGATATGTAGATTTATGGTAATTTTTAAATGTTTTATTATAAATATTTTGGGTATGTTATTAGGTTTATTAGAATAAATTTTCAAAGTTTTCTATGAAGTTGTTAACCAAATGAAATATTTAAAAATTATGAATAAATTAGAAACTAAAATTAAATTTTTAATTTTTAAGATTAGTATATTTGTAGGTAATAGATTTTTGTATTTTATGTGATTAGATTTTTTTAAAAATACTTTTTTATAATTTATTTCAAATGGGAATGTAAATTTTTTAATTGTATAGACTATGTTAAAAAAATTGTGATAAGATTGAAGGAATAAATTTTATCATTTAATAATTACTAAGTCTATGTGCACAACGAATAAGATCTAACATACATGTCAGAAGATGGATCTACAAATGTGGAAATGATTCAAAGGCACAAATTCAACCTACAATAGAGTATAGGTCTTATGAAGAATCTAGATTAATACATAGATCCTATTTTGAGTTCTAAGACAATCCAAATTCTAAATTTGTGTGATCTAATCATTCCTCTTTAGGCCTAAACCTAAGTATCAGTAGTCTTCTTAATATTTACTTTCTAAAATTATGGTAATTTTTCATTATTAATCTTATAACTAACATTGATTTAATCTAAGCAACATATACTTATATGTGCATCTTATTCTAGATTAAGTTAAATTAAAAATAAGAAATATAATTTTCTTTACAATAATATATTAACAATAAAAATATTTAATTACAATTTATTTCAAATTCGAGGAATAATTATTAAAAAAAATGTAGATTTCTTTATGAGAAGAAAAAATATTAAATTTGAAATTTGAACAATTTAAAATTGATAATGAACACCTATATAGAAATTTCATTCAAATGCATGGCATTAGGGCAAGAACAATCTAATTTTTAAATGGATTGAAACACGAAGAAAGATAGTTATTCCAAGAAATCATCCATTGCATTAATAAAATTGGAAAATGTTTAAATTTCATTATGAATATGTATTTGTCCCTAGTATAATTAGAGAAATTGTCACAAGATAAACAAAATATGGAATGTAAAGAGTTTTTTGCTTTTGACCTTCCATTTTTTCAAGTGGTTTATGATTTGTTGGGGATAAGAGACCCAAGGGTGGTCATATACTACTTTCCCATTATTTGTGTGATTGATCTCACTCTAAGGTTGTTGCAATCCATTCTTTTTTGTTTAAAACTCGAAGTTAATTAATCATTTTAGGTGTATCCACAAGTCATATAATCATAATCTCACATGAAAAAATAATAGATCTAAATGTGATAGGAAAATATAAATATGAAAATAAGTAGAATGAAGAAGAACATAAGACAAAATATACCCTTTGAAACCACTTTGAGAAAACCAATTATCAAAAGAGGACTTACACTTGCATTAATATCCTAAAAATAGATATAAAATATAATCATGTATCCTCTCAACCCTATGTAACACTAATATTCTATTATATACAACTTGAAAAAAGGATATTTTGCCCATCAAAATCTTCTCCACATGTGTAAAATATTACTCACCTAAGCCCTCATTTTACAAAAGAATATAGGCAACACTGATATAAAAAAATATGCATTCACAACAAAGACATATAAGCGAATAATGTTATATGTTGTCGGTTACAAAAAAATCATAGATGGATATAATAATATATTTTGGTACTATATATAGATATATGCATGTATGTATAAAGAAAACCATTTAGGCATATAACAAAGACATAATATAATCAATTCTATAACATCATCTAATATGAATGTGTCTTTCCACTTCCACTATGCATCTTAACAATCCTTAGACCCATAATCGTAGACATATCCACAATTGTGGTTAAGGTGAGGTGACTAGCCTAGGAGCCTCACCGTCATCAACATATGCAAACGACCAACTATGTTGTACAATTATTGTGTGAGGGAGCTAATAGATCATGATGTCTCCACCTCAACACTCTACTTTACAATTGAAGGGATTGTTGCATGCTAAATGTCTAGCCTGGCTAGGGTTTTCCATGCTTAGTCCTGAGCACAACATGCCCCCTCTCTATTATGTTTAGAGACTTTACCTCTACCTTGGAATGCATGCCTATTAAAATAAATTAGAATCACTTTAAGGAAAAAAGCGTAATAAGGTTTCTTCAAAAAATGCTATGGGATCTTGTTATTATTGAATGGAGGATAGTAAAATACTATCAATCACCTTTCCAAAACATTATCCCTTATTCATTGGTGTTGGTACTAGAATAAATAGGAAAAATCTTGTAACTTAGTGTTGTTGGTGAATACTTGATTGATTTAATTATCATTATGCAAGTGCATTTATACAAGGGAGCGCAAAAGCCAGACGGTTGAAGGAAAACAAAAAAAATAGTTTAATTGCCTACGCTAACAATGTAATACATTATTTTCCAACATTGATCTCCCCCTTATTACATTGTTCTTGAAACCATAAAAATACTTTACCTCAAGACCCCCCTTAAGGCTTACATGACAAAACTTGCTGACTACAAAATATGTATACATTCTTGAGAGAATTTTCCTTCTGAAGAAACAAATCCTGAATCAGGTGAAACTCCTCCAAAAGCTCCTAGCTGAATTGTCAAGTTCTTCCTCCATGAACTCTCGAACCATACACCATAGTTATTGGACAACCACCCTCGACAAGTTGTCTCCTCGACCCTCATAAAGGTATAACCCTTGGTCCTCGACCGTACAATTATTGGACAACCACCCTCGACAGGTTGTCTCCTTAACCCACATAAAGGTGTAATCCATGGTCATAGTCTCATGAACTATCTGGGAAAAAATTCATACTAATCTCTTCACCAAACCCCTTACCTATATCCAAAAAGAAAACTTCTCAATACATGTATCTTCAATTTTTTCAGCAATAACAAAGAAAAGAAAATAAAGCCAATAACACTTCTCCTACAAAGATTTAGATCTCAAAGCGAGAAGCTAACTTGAGATGATGGAAATTCCTCCATCCTCCGGTGCCACCAACCTCCAATGTGACCTTACCATAGTTTAACCATTCGATGTCTTGGAAAAGTCTTTGGAGGCCTTGTAAGTTGTAGAAAGGATAGGCCCAGTTATTATGATTTGAATAACATTTATAATGTTCTTATTTATAGTGTAACCACCCTTTCTATAACCAAAGAGAAATACCCTCTTTGAATTTGGCTTCTCCAAAAGCAATTCAAATATCATCATAAGTCCACTCTCTTGAATACCAATAAGAAGAAGGTAGATTGCTTTGAACTCCATGCTATGCATTTCACTATATTGTTGATATAGTTATTTTTGCATATGCATTTAAGAATGAAACACCTAAAACTTTGCAAGTTGATCAGAAGAAAAAGAACTTATCACCCCTTCTATTGCAAATTTAAACGCTCCTTAAACTTGCATATAATTGAAACACCAACCTATACAACTTCTTCAACATCCAACAATGAATGGCTCGCCATGCTATACCTTAGCATGTTTTGAAGTGTGCAGACATAGAGATTGAATAGTACTCAACCAATTTCTATTGCACAAGACAACAGACGTTTAAAAAATTTCACAATGCTCACACACCTATGATTTTAGATGACCATTTTTATCATCAGATGCCTCTTTTATCCTTTACATGCCAGCACAAACTCTTCTCCATAAAATGCATTCATATACATGAGCAATGCAAGCTATAAGGGTTTCGACTGCCATTCAGATCTCACTTGCTTTCCATTTGCTTCACAGGCACAATCCTCTAATGTTCAACAATGACCAACTCTAGTCTCCTTCGTATAGCTCTAATACCAAATGTTGGCGAATACTTGATTGATTTAATCATCATTATGCAAGTGCATTTATACAAGGGAGTGTAGAAGCCAGATGAAGTGCAAAAGAAATCAATCATCATTATGCAAGTGCATTTATACAAGGGAGTGTAGAAGCCAGATGGAGCGCAAAAGCCAGATAGTTGAAGGAAAGCAAAAAAAAAAGTTTAACTGCCTATGCTTAACTACTTACGCTAACAATGTAATACATTATTTTTCAACAAGTGCATGAGTGGATTGGTTCTTGGATTAATGAATGATGCAAACAAATTAGATTTCAAAAATATTCTTTTATTTCACTTTTTGGTATGAAAATTTTATGAAATAAAATTGTTTTGTTTCCTCTCTTTTTTTACCATATATTTTTTATCCACTCAAAAACTCTATATGAGAGATGATAGATTCTATGAAGTAGGAAAAGCAGTCCTAAATTCAACTAAGATTTCCCTCTTTGCACTTGATGCCACATTTGGACACAAAACCGACTAGGGTTGATGATTAGCTTGCTACCACAATGGAGAGACAATCTCCTAGGGTTTGTGTCTTTTTGAGTTGTAAAGAGGAGAAGTTTGATGTGTGTTTTAAAAATAATTTAATTGATAAAAACCCTATATCTAAAAATGTAATTTATCACATATAGAAAGATGTAAACTAACTAAATAGTTGCAGATCTGAGGAGATACAAAGAGGAACCTATGACTAAAAGATGGGCCTAAATTGTAGGGACAGGGGCATGGGTGCCCTAGACCTAAGATGCTAAGATGTTGTGTTACAGTCTACATTATGTTTCCTATGACCTACTCTTGAGGAAACTTCCAAATCTATCCTACACACATGAAAAGAGGGGAAAGGGTCGTGATGTATAGGGGCTTGCCTAAGTCAAAACTGATTTTGGTGTTTCCACCTCCACATACAAAAACTAATGATGATCAAGAGGGCATGCCTTATGTTGGGTAGACACCAAATGGATAATAATTGAATATAATAATAAATGGTAAATGACAATGTTACCTTAAACACATGAAACCCTTGTTGAAGTGATGTTCACAACTTAAGTCACCATAAAAGTTGATTGATAGATGTTTGAATTTATTGATAGACATACAAGAGGTTAGCATTCACAAAACATAATAGATTGTTGTAGCTAGCATATAGAGGATAACTCAGACATCTTCATAAAAATGGCATGATTGATCACAATAGCTTCTTACACATAATCACTTCCTTCTTCCTAATGTCTTGCAAGCATAATCTCAATTGATGAAAGTGTTGTAATAATGCTATTAATTATGCCCTTGAATTGCCTCGACTATTTTTACGATTCTCAATTTCTTAATAGATTTTCTAGGATTTCAAATGGTGAAAAGGACTTATATTTACATTCATTTCTTTAATTCTTGCTAAATTAATTACTGACAACTGACAAGTGAATATGTCAGTGTTGGCATTTTAACATTTAAAATTTAAATTCACTTGTTATTTGTCAGTAATTAATTTAGCAAGAATTAAATAAATGAATATAAATATAAGTCCTTTTCACCATTTGAAATCTTAGAAAATCTATTAAGCAATTAAGAATCCTAAAAATAGTCAAGGCAATTCAAGGGCAGAATTAATAGCATTATTACAACATTTTCATCAATCTAGATTATGCTTGCAAGACATTAGGAAGAAGGAAGTAATTATGTGTATGAAATTTAAACATTTTCCAATTTTATTAGTGCAATGGATGATTTCTTGAAATTACTATCTTTCTTTGTGTTTCAATCCATTTAAAAATTAGAATGTTCTTGCCCTAATTTCATGCATTTGAATTAAAGTTCTATATAGGTGTCCATTATCAATTTTGAATTGTTCAAATTTCAAATTTAATATTTTTTCTTCTTATGAAGAAATCTACATTTTTTTTAATAATTATTCCTCGAATTTGAAATAAATTGTAATCAAACATTTTTGTTGTTAATATATTATTGTAAAGAAAACTATATTTCTTATTTTTAATTTAACTTAATCTAATAAGATGCATATATAAGTATATGTTGCTTAGATTAAATCAATGTTAGTTATAAGATTAATAATGAAAAATTAAGATAATTTTAGAAAGTAAATATTAAGAAGACTACTGGTACTTAGGTTTAGGCCTAAAGATGAATGATTAGATCAAACAAATTTAGGATTTGGATTGCTTTAGAACTCAAAATAGGATCTATGTATTAATCTAGATTCTATATAAGACCTATACTCTATTGTAGGTTGAATTTGTGCCTTTGAATCATTTCCACATTTGCAAATCCATCTTCTGACATGTATGTTTGATCTCATTTGTTTTGCACATGTGCTCACTAATTTTTCAATGATAAAATTTATTCCTTCAATCTTATCACAATTTTTTTAACATAGTCTATACAATTAAAAAATTTACATTCCCATTTGAAATAAATTATAAAAAAGTATTTTTAAAAAAATCTAATCACATAAAATATATAAAAATCTATTACCTTCAAATATACTAATTTTAAAAATTATAAATTTACTTTTAATTTCTAATTTATTCATAATTTTTAAATATTTCATTTGATTAACAACTTCACATAAAAACTTTGAAAATTTATTCTAATAAACCTAATAACATGCCCAAATTTTTTATAATAAAACATTTAAAAATTACATGAATCCACATCACTCGAAGGAAGAGAACCAATAAAACTAAAGTACCTATACAATACTTAGATACGGGATCACTATCTTCATAGAATTAATCACATATATTCAACTACGAAGCAAGAAAATCTATACAAAAGATTTAAAAGATACCACGAAAAACCCCCTACCAAAGAGCAAATTTATATCCTACCCTCAACAAGTGGAATTCAATGTGGAGAGTATGGTACAAACAGCTAAATCTACAAACCAAACCCTTTTTCATGAAGAAGGATTTGTTCTCAATCACTTCCTGCCCCAGAATCACCACAGGAGCAGCCGCAACACAAAGAAGAAGCGTCTACTTTTTCTGAGGAGGTTAGGAAGCACTTGCAGAGGGGTTATTGAACACCGCCTCCACATAAGAACCATCAGAAAGGGATTTCATGACTGAAAGTGTCACATACAATAGCAAGCGATAACAGAAAGAACGTTAAACAGAAGGAAAAATTGAAAC
>VDFB02362540.1:0-11838 GCA_007258455.2 Sequoia sempervirens | reverse complement strand
GATAAAGCACTAATTTTTAAGTTTTGGAACTTAACTATGCCTTTAGCACAAGTAAAAGATTTGATTTATGATGATTGGGCAGGAGTGCAACAAGTTTTTTACTTGAATGCTGAAAAGGGTATATTTGTAGTCATATTTGATAGCAAAACTCAAAAAGAAGCAGTATTTAGAATCAAATCATGGGTTTTACAAGGGTTAGGGTTATGCATGCAACCCTGGATTCCAAAATTCAAACTGGAAGAAGCTACCTTTAGGTTTGTTCCTTTTTGGTTCCAAATGCCAGAATTACCTCTAGAATATAGGGAGCTAAATCTGGTTGAGTCAATAGCTAACCACGTGGGAATTTTCCTCATGCATGATAAGGATTTCTCTAAAAACCCCTCAAAACCCATTAGAACTTCTGCTCACATAGATATGACTAAATATTTTCCGCTTCATATCTAATTAACTTCAAAGTTTGGAAATGGCACCAAAAAATTTTCTTTGAATCCCCTGAAACTACTTTCTCTCATTGTCACATTATAGGCCATTCTTCTTCGCAATGCCCATTAGGATCTTTTGCATCAATTTCCAGTCATATGGTAAATTCTAAAATTACTCTGCATCAACACAACCAGTTTGAAACATTGAACCATAGGATAGATGCATGCATACAAAATGAGCCAAATAGTCAAGAAATGCCAAATCAAGAGATTAATAACATGAAAAATTTCATGCACAAGAGGAAAAGGGAAGAAGTTGGGACAAAATTGGGGCTTTTTACAAATCCAAGAGCAAATAAAAAAGTTGCATTATAGTTTAAATTGCCAAAAAACACGTGGAACCTATTACAAATTTTCTCTAGTCTATCACTTAGGTTATACTCTTCAAAGGAAAAACTAAGTTCTGAGTACCAACTAGAGGAATTAGTGAAGAAACTAATGTTTCAAGGAACTAGGGATTATTTAATTGCTTGGTCACTAAAAGATAGCATGTAGCAGGGTCAACTGGTCACTAAAGAGTTGCCTCCTTTTGATGGGGAAGATAAATGGCTCTCCTTGAGTTCAACAAAGAGAATAAATGATGTTGACCTTGAGTATCTAGTAGATAAGCTATCGTTTTCAATTGGTTTAGATTTATTCAATGAAATTGCAGTGGAAGAGGGTTTTTGGGAAAACAACATTTTTTCAGAACTACAGGGTGAACAAAGTTCTTTGGGATTTCATCAACAACAAAATGAGGTGATAGGGCAAGAGGTTTTTGCAAATACTTTGAATGTTCAAAATATGTTGGATACAGAAGGCCAAGTACCTAGGAAAGAAACACAAAGGGAAAGCCTGTTAGAATCAAAAGTTGTGGCCCCTGAAAGGGACAACATCAAATCTATTACAGTGTCACAATCCTTGTTTCAACCTTTTGTGAAGAAATCCCCTGGGAAAAGAGGGAGAAATTCAAATCTCACCAAGATGAAGGAACAAATAGAGGCAGGAGTGTAGAAAACAAATTTTGATTTCATGTCAAATAAGAGACCAAGGAGAGCGTGTTGCTCTCCTAGGGCACAATGAGGATTTCTTCATGGAATGTTAGGGGTATCAATGCCCCTGACAAGTTTGTTCGCATCAAGCAACTAATAGATGCTTGTGGAGAAGACATTTTTCCTCTACAAGAAATGAAGTCCTTAGTAGAAGCTTTTGAATCCTCAATAAAAGAGTGGGTCAGATGGGAATCAACACACTCACTAGCTCAAGGGGCATCAGGAGGTTTAGTCATCTTGTGGAATCCAAATTTGGTAATAGTTCAATCACATAAAAATGAGAATTATTGGTAGCTTGTAGAAGTGACAAAGTTTGAACTACATTTTTTACTTATAAATGTCTGTGAACCCACATCTACTTTGGATAAGAAGAATTTGTGGGATGAACTTACAAGGAAAATAGGACTGATTCATAGTGGGAAAATCATATTGGTGGGGGATTTTAATGCTATAACATCTCTACAAGAAAAGAGTGGAGGAATAAGCCCACCACCAAGAGTGATGTCAAACTTTAGCCTATTTATAGCACTGAATATGCTAAGGGATATTACACCAATGTCAGGAAATTTCACCTAGACCAACAAAAGGAAAGGTTTTCTTCAAATAACAGAGAGATTAGACAGGTTTTTGGTGTCTCCCAATTGGTTTATTTCCTCACATAATCTAAGTTCAAAAATTCTACCATATCCCAATTCAGATCATTATGCAATTTGTTTGACCATAACGAACATAACTATCCCAAGAGAAAATCCCTCTTTTAAGTTTGAAAGCATGTGGTTTAGGAATCCTCAATTTATGGATCTTCTAAAAGAATGGTGGGTCAATGCTCCATATGAACTTGCTTGGTACCAAGATGTTTTAGTTTCATAGAAAATTGAATTTTGTGAAGCATCAAATAAGAATCTGGAACAAACAAGTATTCAAAAATATATTTCAGCAAAAAGATATAGTGTTTAAAGAATTAACAGCAGTCCATGAAAATATAATTCAAAATGGCCTAGATGCTGATTTATATGACAAACAGAAAAAGCTGCAAGAGGAATGGGAAGATTTATGTGTGTGAGAAGAGGTCTTTTGGACAAAAATTTGAGAATTATGGCTAAAAGAGGGAGACCGTAACACTAAATTTTTTCATGCTTCTACACAAATTAAGAGGGATGCAAAATCAATTCATTCAATTCAGGAACTGTCATCAGGAAGTTGGCTCTCAAAGGAAGAAGACATTAATAATGAAGGTGAACTAAGTTTTTCTCAGAACTTATATCTGCCTCGCCTAGCATTGATACCAATAGAATTAATGACCAGCAAGAATTGTTGAGAAATATTCCACACCTCATTAGTAATGAAGACAATAATATGCTCATGAGACCCTTCACTATGGAAGAGCTTAAATATGGAGTTTTCTCACTGCCACCTAATAAGGCTCCTAGTCCCGATGGATTCATGGCTTTATTTTTTCAAAAATGTTAGGATTTTTTGTGTTTTGAGCTTCTTTGGGCACTTGAATAATCTAGAAGAATTGGATCCATGTTTGAGCAATTTAATGTAACTAACATTGAAATCTTTCCAAAAGGTAAAGAGCCTAAAATAGTTGTTGAGTTTAGGTCGATTTCATTGTGTAATACAATTTACAAAATATTCACTAAAGCTACAACCGCTAATTCCAAGGATTATCTCTTAGGAGCAAGGAGGATTTGTTCCTAGAAGGGAGACATATGAAGGAGAAATTGTTGCACATGAGGTGTTGCACACAATATCAACATCAAAGTTTCCCTCCTTCATTGTGAAGTTGGATATGATGAAATCTTACAATAAGGTAGATTGGCAATTCCTCAATAAGGTTCTATCAAAATTTGGATTTTGTTCTCAATGGCATAGGTGGATAATGTCTTGTTTATCTGGAGCCAAGTTCTCAGTGATCATAAATGGAAATCCAACAGGTTTCTTCAGTTCTTCTCAAGGAGTTAGACAAGGAGATCCACTTTCTCCATTTCTTTTCATTATTATGGCAGAAGCACTAAGCAGGTTCTTTCTTCTAAAGCATAATCAGAGTCTATGGCAACAAGTACAGATAGCATATTCAAGTATTTCAGTCATGCACTCCCTCTTTGCAGATGATACTCTCCTATTCAAAAAATCAACATTATGGGAAGCTAAACAGGTCAAAGAGGTTCTCGATAAATATTCATCAGCATCTGGGCAAAGAATCAATTCAGCTAAATCCAAGATTTATATCTTAAAAACTCTTGATGCCTTGAATAAGAAAATTGTGAAGACTTTGGGGTTTCAAGAAGCGAAGTTTCCTTGTACCTACTTAGGGATCTTTTTCTTTAAAGGCTCAAACAAAGCACATTATTGGGATAAGGTTATTAATAGGCTTAAAGCAAGAATTTTGATTTGGAAAGCTAGATGGCTATCATTGTTAGGTAGAATTCTTCTAATCAAATCAATTTTAGCTTCAATTCCAAATTATTTCTTAGTTGTCCTTAAAGCTCTTGCATTAGTAATTTCTCAAATTGAAAAGATAATAAGATCTTTCCTCTGGAAAGGTAACATTGATGAGCAGAAAAAAGTACCCCTAATTTCACTAGATGTTCTGGCAAGAGGTAAGAAATAAGGAGGGGTTGGAGTTCAAAATCCCTCATGGAGAAACAAAGAATTTGGGGCCAAACTTGCATGGAAAATGTATTCTAATCCGGAGGCTAAATGGTCTAGGATAATGCAAGTCAAATATCTAGATAATGAAAATCCAACAAGAATCTTAATAGTGGCAGACCCTCCAAAGGGATCTACTATTTGGAATTTCATTTTGAATAGTAGGAGTCTCATAACGAGGTTTTCATCATGGGAGGTAAATGATGGAAAGAACGTAAAGTTTTGGTCTGACTCATGGAATGGAAAACCTCCATCGGCAAAAAATAAGGACCTTTCAACAAGAACAATTTAACTAAATCCTCAAGTGAAATCAAAGGATTTCATGTGTGCAAATACATCTGCCTCTTACTCGAAAGTATTGTGGAAAACCTCCAAGTAGCCTTATTTCCTCCTTAGCCCTTAATCTTTTCTATAACATTATGAAGGAAAGAATAGTGCATTTATCTCCAAAACCGTGATAAAATAATATGGGCAGCCCTCAAAATTTGGGAACTTATTCCTGGATGAAAGAAGGATATTCAGCCTAATTCAATCCAAACAGTGCATAACCTAACGGCATTTTCCTTTGTTGGAATAACAAAGTCTTACCAAAAGCAGGTAGTTTTGCATGGATTTCCATACAAAAATGAATTCTTACAAGTGATCATCTAGTCAAATTGAAAATTGTAGAACCATTCAAGTGCCTGTTATGTGAAGAGGGGTATAAAACAACTAATCATTTGCTTCTTCAATGCACTTTTTCCCAACAATGCTAGAATTTCATTAAAAACAAGTTAGATCTCTATAATCCTCTTCCAAATATAATTTGGGATCTCTTTCAAAGTTGGCCACTTCTATACCAGTCTTCATTTTTTGCATGTATTTGGCATATTGTCCTAGTAATTGTTTTATGGAATATTTAGTGAGAAAGACACATGAGAATTTTCAGGAAAACAAAATCACTAGTTGAGATGTCGATGATGAAAATAGAAAAAGCAATATTAGAAGGGGTAAATACTTGTGTTCAAAAAGAGAAATTCACAAATTCATTATTTACAAACTGGGACAATTTCATTTTGATGAATTGGAAGGGAATTAAGCTACCATTTGATGGTAGTATGCTTAAAAATAGCAACAATAAAGTTGATAGCAGCTTGCTCAAATGAATCCCACCTCAAGAGGGATTTGTTAAATTATATTTTGATGGGGCATGTAAAGGTGAATCAGGAGTATCAAGAGCGTATTTGTATCAAAACTCATCGTGGATATTTTGGCACTCCTCAATTCATTTAAGACAAGCAAGTACCTAATACAGCAATGTACACAAGCATTATTATTGGGATTGGAATTGGCTTCACAAATGGGGATTTCAAACCTCACATAGAAGGCCACTTCATCAGATTCGGGCTTCATTTTCACTAACATTTGTTGAAATTTTGACAAACTATTGTTGGAACACCGCCAACCAATCGCAATATTTTTGTTGAACCTTTTCACAAGCCCGACAAACCTTGAAAACATCAAACTCAATGACACGGACTTCGCCGGTAGTCTTTATGGTAATGGTGATAGGGTTTTTCGGCCAAAATTTTGATGAACCATGTGTCGCATCTAATCCACGGACATTAGGTAGAAAACAAGCGGGACAAATCAGCCAAAATGTCGGAACACCACCAGAAAATCATCGAAATAGCAATGAAAGGGTCATGTCATAACATCAAAAAAAATTCTAAGGTACAACAATTTCGTCGATCATTTTTGAGGTTTTGTCAGACATGTTTGTCAAAATTTGATGAAACTGTGCAATTTTTTTTTTTTAAGTATTCCATTTGCAAACATTCTGGTCTAGAAAAATGTAATTGGCTAGTGTAAATCCAAATTCGACAACCTTTTCCAACATCCTCCCTACCTGTGCCAAAAGGGGAGCTTTGTAATAGGGTATGGACATCCATCAAAACATAAAGGATAGAGGATTTTCATTAGTTTTAGTTGCAACTGCCCTATTAGACATGTATGCAAAATGTCAAAGCATATACAAGGCACATGAACTATTTGATAGAATGCCTCAAAGAAATGTTGTCTCATGAACTACAATGATTGCAGGATATGCACAAAATAGATTTTTTCAAAAGGCTTTAGAAATTTTAAAGCAAATGTAATTGGCTGGTGTAAAGCCAAATTCGACAACCTTTGTGAGAATCCTCCCTTCCTGTGCCAAAAGGGGAGCTTTGGAACAGGGTATGGACATCCATCATAACATAATGGAAGGGGGATTTTTGTCAAATATTATAGTTGGAAATGCTCTAGTGGTAGATGTTGTTAGATGTTGCTCCTTTGGTTGTCTATGGTGTTGTTTTCATAAACTATTGTGTGTATGATTGAGAAATAGTGTTCTATAGAAGGGAAAACAACTAGAATCTCATGAAGAGTGGAATAAGCTTCATTTTAATGCTTATAGAGGTAAGAAAGAGGAGTTTAGTGAGGTCCTAAATCTTCATGAGAAGATGTTAAGTTGAAACACAAGAATCATCCTCCTCGAAGAAAACTAATGTTGATCAAGTTACTCCATGGTCAAACACTTTATCATCTCATCACATGGATAACTAGAGACAAAGATGTTCTAGATTCTATCTAATATTTTCCTTGTGGTACAAGGAAAGATGGAAATTGTGCAATCAATTGAGGGATTCATCCTCTTTCGTGCATTGATTGTCTATAGCTTTTGAGGATGAAGTCCTCTATTTTGGGGATTTGTGATCTATAAAAGGATTCATTTTTGTTCTCCATGGCATGTTTGAAGAGATATTTGAATAGGAGATAGGCTTCTAGACACTAAAGTGTGCATTAGATGATATAGGACATTGATGTGCAAGCTTTGGAAAAAGAGAGAAGCTTCAAAAAAGGATTTATTTTGGTCTTTGTGGTGATTTCATTGGTTTCAATAGGTAATGGAAGTGAATTCATTGTAGGAATTTGAAAAATATCATGGTAAAAAAGAAATAAGAAGCTTATAAAAAGTCGTTAATTTTCTTTGTGTGAGATTGGTGTTACATGTCATCTTGATTTTGGATGATTATTCATTTGATGGTTTTCTTCAATCTTTTCAGCTTCCTAAAGCATTGTAATGCTTTATATGGTCATTGTAAGCTTGAATTTCCCATGAAAGGAGAGCATTTTGAAGGAATTTAGAGTGGCAATTTGCAAGCTTCCTAAGTTCCTAGTGATGGTTCAAGTTTTTTAGCAGGGTTGTGGGGTTTTGAGAAATTTGAGAGGTCATAGAGGATAGACTATAGTTGGTTTGTATTGTCAATGCACGCCTTAGAGGCTTAGAATAGTTGCAAGTGCCATTTGAAGGATTCTAAGTGATTAAGTGCTCACATTTGCTAGAGTTTTTACCTACAAGTGGGTTTCTCTAGAATATATTGGTGTTGCTCTTTGATGGCATTGTTTCTCTCTGTTTTCCTACATCTCCTTTTTTTTCTTGCTAAAATAAAATCAATCTTATGGTTCTCTCAAGTTAAAGTTTGTTTGTTGATGACTATCATATGGAATATCCATTGTACTTTATAGATCACAAAAATTCTTAAATTATCCTAGAATACTTTTCCAATCTCAATATCTTATTTATTTCCAATCTATTGCCATAGACTTTATTAGTGAACTACCAATAATTACTTCTTTAAGAATGATTTATTTTTGTTGTTGTATGTCATCATTCTAAGATGTCTATTTTATTCCATTAAACAAAACTATTGATGTGTCTAAAACTATGTTTTTTTCTAACATATATGATGTTACTTTGGCTTAAAAATCACAATTGTTTCTAATTGTGTCTCCTAATTTGTTTCAATTTTGGAAAACTTTGTAGAAGTCTTTAGGCTGTCAGCTAAGATTTTTTATATCCTTTCATTGGAAAACTAATGGTCAAACTGAAGTAGTTAATCTCTTCTTGTTTCATCCTCTTCTCATCTATCATCAATTAAATAAGCATTAGGACACATATCTCCATACATTCAAACTACCTAGATTAGAGCTATCCATATATCTATAGGACATTCTCCATTTGAGGTCTGCTATGTGTATGAACACCTTGCTCTCTATGAGATTCTAGTAGGGTTCATCTCGTGAACAAATGGACCAAGATAAGACACTTTTTCCATTTGAGGTCTGCTATGGGTAAGAACACCTTACTCCCTACGAGATTCTAGTAGCTCTTCTAATAGGTTTATCTCATGAATAAATGGAGCAAGATAAGACACATTATCCAGTCGAGGTCTACCGTGGGTATGGACACCTTGCGTCCTATGACATTTTAGTAGGTCTTCCCATAGGTTCATCTCATCAATAAATGGAGGAAGACAAAGACAACATCTACCAATTTATTAACTAATCAGACAAATTTTCTACCTTTGTTTGTACTTTAGAAATGATAATTTTTTCAAAAAAATAAATGATCTACATACCTGTAATCTCACAATGCTACTTATTTGTTCACAGTCCAAAGATTGGAAGACAATATACTCATCAATACGATTTATGAACTCAAGTCGGAAGGTGGCTTGTGTTGCTTCAATATAAAATAAGAATCCAAAAGCTTGATTACCCTTGTTGAACCACTTAACTTTAGCACTTTCATCTGTACGTTTTTTTTCTACCCCCATTGTAACTCTATATAACCTCTTGTTCTTGAGTATTAGTTGAACCTTAGTTTTCCATTGATGGCAGTTAAATGGAATTAGAAGAGGAACTAGAACATTTGAATCCATGCTTGTTGATTGTTGCAACGAATTTAGAAGTGCAAAAAAGAAAAGATAGGAGGAAGAAGTACACACAATACAAGGCTATCCATAAGATAGTCAACTGCCCTATTGTAGCCAACCAATTAGGCCTCTTGGAGCAGCGTTGTTTTGGTCCATTGCTCTTTTTCTATTCACTGTCATGAAGGAAGGTTTTGAGGCCTTGTAGGGGCATATAATACCTATCTAATTTCAGTGGTTTGGGCCTGGTATAGGCTTGTATGTGGATTTTATTCTTACTGTCCTACCGGGCAGGGCTACAAGGATTAAAAGGGTAAAGAGGCCTCAAGGTTAGACCTATGAGAAAATGGAGTTTTCTAAGTGAAAATTAGGGTGTTCAGTTTTGGTTTGGTCCTATTTGACATGATCTAAGTGGTTACAAACCCTCTTGGTAGTGAGAGTACAAGAACCCTAGATGAGTTGGGTCTTTTCCTTGAAGGAATAGTGGATTGGAAAGGTCCACTTAAAGAGTATTTGAGAGAGTTGTTCTAAGTTGGTGGTTTGATCATCTAGTTGATCATCTAAAGAAGCTTCCCCTGCTCACTCTCAATCACTTATTCCTACATATTTCACTATCCTTGGTCTGTCAATCACTTAATGTATTCTTTCCATGTCACAAAGCAAGAATCTTCTGTCATGAACAAGGTTGTAGTATGAAGGCATGTAGCATACTCTGGGATCTAATCATTTCCTATCAAATTTCCCCATAATAACCCTTGTTATTTTCATGATGGACATAAGCTAATGCATTATTCTTCAATTGTGACAAAACCTTTATGGAGTTACCCTCTCAAATGACACATGAATGCATAAATTTGAGAGGAAGACAGTAAGTTGAATGAATTTAAGTAGAGAATTTTTTGCAGACCTGCAGATGGTACAAAAATTTCATGGTTAAGTGGAAGTGTCCCATCAACAACAAGATCCAAATATCTGTCTATCTATCTCAATCGAGCCTCTAAACCCTTCAGAGCTTTCTATTTTTCCACTAACCTGTTATGCACAAAAAGTAAAATTTTAGAGTTATGTGACCACTAAAAACAAAAGAAACAAAGCTTTGAAACCAAATCCACACACAACACAATGTGGTATTCATACAAAGCCATACAAACAAACTAAACTCAGAACATTGGAATGGAAACAACTTGAAATTATGATGTAGAGCATGGATTTAGTTTACTCAACTGGAGGTACATTTCACAATAATGGGTTCTTCATGTAAAACATTTGTAGGAGGTTCAAATAGTAAAGAGATTGATGAAAGATAGAGGAATTAAAAAGATACTTGCATGTAGTTGGATTGAGCTTCTCTTTGTTTTGAGAATAGTTTAATATTCTCTACTTAACAGGGCCAACCACATGATGGTGGAAGCTCATTTGGCCCCTCCCCCCCCCCCTCACATCACTCTCAATTCCCCATACCCGATCATATAACATTAATCATTCATTCATCCATTAATAACATATAACATTCATTCATTGATCCATTAAAACCATATAAAATTCATTCATTAACATATTCACATTCATTCATTCATCCATTAATAACATATAACATTCATTCATTCATCCATTAATAACATATAACATTCATTCATTAAGTTGTTACATATTATCAAAAATATGGTTGTCATGATTACAATCACCTTTTTTTTGTTTCTTTAATTTTGAAGCTAAAAAAAGTTGAAGTGGAGTATCATTTTCTAAATCATCTGTCCTCCCTTTAGTTGTTTTTTCCTCTGCTCGTGATCTCAATGTACGCCTAGTCATGTACTAATCACGATGTGGAGGCCGCTTCAAGGGGGGGTATGCTACAATAACAAAGAAATGTTAAATTGATATGTTTTGTTATTATTGTTACAAGTATTTTATTAATTAAAAGAACATTAGAGTGGTGCTCTTTACCTGATGGGGCCGCATCATGTTCCTAATCTTGTCATATAGCCTCATGCTCAACATGTTGAACACCCTCTAAATCTTGATCTGGAGTTGAAACACGAAAGGTTACATTAATGAATACATCAATTGCAATTAAATATGTTTAAAAGAACATTAGAGTGGTCCTCTTTACCTGATGGGGCCACATCATGTTCCTGATATTCTCTAGCCTGATCATGCTCGACATTTTGATCACGCTCTACATGCTCTAAAGTTGAAACACAAAGGTTACATTAATTTATACACCAATTTCAATTAAATATGTTTAATTGTATTAATCCATACTGGGTTTTGTATAGCACATGAATACATCCAGTACCAGGATGCACACCATGACCTTCATCTTTGTTGTGCTCCACCCTCACCAGGTTGCATTCCAATGTCAGGTGCAGTATTATCATTGTATGTCTGTTTAAAACAAATAGGCACATAATTACTTTATGGTGGAAATTAATATTGAATAGATTGCACAAGTATTCAATTTTAAATAAACTTTATTGAGTTTATTTACCTGCGTGTCGGATGCAGTGGAAGATTGTGTTTGCCCAGTCAAGACTCTTAGGCGTTCAACCACGGCTTCATAGCCATGTTGGAAGGAAATCTTCATTTCCTCTTCTGTGGGTGTTTTGTTGAATTCAGAGCCCTGCATTTTTGCATAAGATCATGAATTTTGCTTCTATGGTGTGATAAAAGGGTAAGTGCACCAAGATGGTTCCCAAAAAAGGGGCTTAAGTGGCCCTTTTTTACAGAAATCGAGGAAATCTCTTGACCTTGGGCGATGAGAATTGAGGATAGCTACACTCAAAAATTTTTGATGGAACAAAAACAAGGACCGCAGTGCTCCGAGTCTACTTTCTAAACTACTAATTTATTTTGAAAATGGTTGAGATTAAGGGGTTCAAAAGAGGGACACACAAATTGCTGTTGTTTTTGTCAGAAAAACATAACATAGCAACT
>VDFB02362538.1:0-49496 GCA_007258455.2 Sequoia sempervirens | reverse complement strand
CTTAACCAAAGCTAAATAAAAACCTTTGCCGCCGCTATTGTATAGTTGTAATCTATAGATAAGTCATGATTTAGAAGAAACTTTATTCTTACATGACTCCATACTTCTCCATGTAGATTGTGATAGTTATAGGATATACATACTTTTCATTCGATAATTGATTGTAAGTATTCATTTTCCTTTGCCACTGGAATGTATTTTTTTGGTATTCAATGTTGTAAATGTTGTAACACTTAATTTTTTTTTTTCCTTCCCTTACCGAACTTGTTAGCATTGCCTTAGAGTTTGGGTTGATGCATATTGGATACACTTGATACATACTAGATATTGCCTGATGTTGGGTGCATAATTGTTCTATGTATTACATTCTAAAACATGTGTTTTTCATTCTTTTATTTATTCGATGAATTTAGTTTGGGGTCATGTCCTTGTTTCGATTTATTTTTATTTCCTTTCAATTATCACTCTTTATGAAATTTGTTGTGAATACTTGAGCTTACTATTCAATGTTCATTTGTGTCATTTGGCATTCACTAGATATTTGTGGCTTGATATATATATATATATATATATGTTTGGTATGTTTGGCATGTGTTATTTTATACAATGAATTTGCATAATAGTTAGTACTCGATGAATAAGCAATGAGTATGAAATTTGCAGTATGAGCTTATGTTTGGTAGTTCGATTAACTATATTTTGATTAAAAAAATAATAATTTTAGCATCTAATTATAAATATAGTTATATATGTACATGTATATTGGTGTGTATCTTTTACTACCATGTGCTAATTGTTCATAATCTGATATTTTGTTTGTAAACAATAGAAAATTAAATAATTACTTAATGTATTTATATATTTATATAATTTCATATGTATATATATATATATATATATATATATGTATTGATGCAAGTAATTATATTTTAAATTTAGTATAAGAAAAATACTTAATGTGAATTAATGATTGGGGTATGTGGTATCTAGGTAATTGAAGGAGATATTGTATAAATGAAATTAGAGTATTAATTAATGACCATTGATTCCCTTTATGATTGATTAATAGATGACCAATACTTTTATTATGTGGTTAGTTGTTAGTTATCATGTGGGGCAAAAATTATATCTTCACTGGACATTTCAGATGTTTGGCTTCTAGCATTGGACATTGTGTTGATGTTTGGTATTGGAGTGCTATTTTGGGTTGTTGTGCCTTGTGGGAATATTTATGTAAATGGTTATGTGTTCTTCCAGAGGCTTGGGTGGGATAAATATGCAATTGGTTGAATTGTTAAATTGGAGCCTTGAATTGGTTGATGTGATACTTACGATGTTGTGGGCCTTTAGCCCTACACTCTCTACTTGTTATTATAGTTATGTTTGAGAGAGAGATGATCTAAGCTTTCCTTGGATTATGTAATTTTTTTTGTTTTTTTTTTGTGCATGATGGCTTTGTCTTGTTGATTTTATTGGGTCTCCTAGTTGATAGTAGGGGGAGTGGCTCTCAATGGGGGTTGGCACACAAAGTGGCACCAAGGTAACCCATATGGGAATTTCTTAACTTAGTGATAACTTAAAATAAATTAGGGGGTTGGGTAGTTTACACATTAATCAAGATAATGGCACACTCATGGTTCAAGTGCTTGTTTAGGATTAGGATAAGTGGGAAGGCCTGGAATGGAAAAGATCAACTTCCTTGTCCTCTTGAAAGGTATGTTGATATTGCATGAGTTTGTATGGGGGTCGATGATTCGGTAGAGGCTACCAGGGTAAGTCAGGATGGGGGTCGGTAGCCTAGGAAGATACGCCAGGGTAACCCATATCAAGCTATGTGATGACACTCCTCCCTACTGCAACTTAGTATTCACTTGCCTCATGTCTCCCTTTGATGATTGTGTGCCTCTGGAAGCAGTGTCACTATTATGTAATGTTATGAACATTGTACTTTGCATGTACGAGTCCTATATAGTTTTGTTATGTCAATTGGTTATCACCTTGTTGTTATTGTGGTGGTGGGACCTTATTGCGATCTCCTAGAACAAGGGTTGGACCTTAGGGTTCCACATGGTTGAATGGAATGTTCCTTGTACTCCATTAGGTTCCCTTGTTGTGGTTTGTGGTCATGGTGACTACTCTTGATGATGTGGACTATTTCACTTATTCCAGTTCAAGTGAACTATCTTACATGTACTTGTAATGTACTATAATTTAGTTGTATCATGTAATGTAATTATAATGAACTCTCCTCTCTTATTCAAGGAAACATTGATGTAATGATGTAATGTTGTAAATTAATTATTGAACTCTCTTTTGTAATGGGTAATGTAAATGATGAATTATTGCATATGTTAGTTAATTAAATGATCTTTGATATTGATATATTGATGACATGATATGGATAATTCATATTGGTTTCAATCTTTTAAATGAGATAGATTAAATGAAATTCATATTGTTAGATGGATTTTTTTAATGTGATGGTTTATAATTCTTGCTAGTTTGATTAATGGGATTCTAGTGGCATAGTCATGGAACCTTAGAGGAATTAGGTTTAGCTTGCATGTTAGCTTATATTCTACAATCTTTATTATGTAGCACTTTAAAAAAAAAAATTTGTTCCGTTTTAGGTGTTTTAGTGTATAGTTCTCTAGGGTTTCGTGGCGGAGCATTGCACCAATGAATTTAAACCTATACATATCTAGAAAAATAGGTGCAATATAAATTCATCTGAACTACATGCTAATAAGTGTATTGATTGCATAAAACCTACCTATCATGTAGTAGTAGCCTTAAAATCATTCATGTATCCTCTTTCTTGTGGTTGTGGTATCACTAGGGAGAAGATGTAATGTGCAAGTATCTAATTCTCATCTCTCAACTTGAATGTGGTCAACATCATCTTCTCATAATAAATTTAATTTATCTATCACATAGACCAAAGACCCACCCTCTCTAATATTGAACATTGTCTCCTCATCTATCATAGAGCCCTTAAGACTCCTAAATTTTTTCACATGCAATTGTGGGGCCACTAACTTGCATTGATGTTGAATTCTATATCCATAAAAGAGAAAAATTTCATATTGTTTATCTATAATGATCAATAATCAAGTATAAAAACACTAAAAATTCCAAGAAGCTGAAAATTAATAAAGCAAATTAATGAGAACAATCATTCTAAATCTTCAAAATTACAAGGAAAAACTATAAATCTTGGATTATAACCATATAAATGGGGTTAAAACCACAAATATACAAATGGCCACATAAATAGTCATACATTATTATTCATAACATTTTTTAAAAATGAATATTTTGACTAAGAACATGACATATTAACCCTAACACCTTACCTATGATAATATATGTTCATAGTCTACTTGCATGGTGGTTTGTAAATATATTTCTATGTAGCATGGTGAGTCTCCTTTTATATTCTCACAGTGTTGAATATGAAAATGAATTATATTTTCACCACCTTATGTTTCTTCATATATAGTTAAGACATATTCACTTTTGTTGCACCTTTCCCAAATTATGCTCTAATTTCTTATACATGAAATGAGAGTTTTTTTTCACAATGATCTACCTTTCCCAAATTATGCTCTCATTTATTATACATGAAATGAGATTTTTTTTCACAATGATCTACCTTATTGTCCATGAGATTTTGCTTTGTAGATATTTGATTGCTAAAGGTTTTAAGTGGTTTTTGGGCAATGGGACTAGTATTCTCTTTTGGGAAGACATTTTGTGTGGGGATTTCCCTCTTATTTCTCTCCCTCGGGCTCCTACTATTGCTCCCCTATATAAAAAGCTTTTTGGAGTCAAGGTGGTGGACTACTTTGAGGATGGGGAATGGAAGAATTTTGATGTTTGGGATCTTTCTTTGAAGATTCTTAAGGAATTCTTACGTAAGGTTTGGATTCTAGTGTTTCCTAGGCTGGATAGAGTGGTTTGGGTCCCATGTGCAAGTGGTAATTTTATGTGGCCTCTTCTTTTTTGAATTCCCTAGTTACTCTTGAGTCTTTTCCATTTTGGGGGCAGCTATGGAATAAGTAGCTGATTCCTAAGGTGAATGTCTTTTACTAGCTGATTATGCAAGGGAAAATTCTCACGATTGACAATCTCTACAAGAGGGGGTTTGTGATTCCTAATAGGTGTGTCCTCTGTGAAGTTAATGGGGAGAATTATTTTTATATCCTCATTGGGTGTGATTACTCGCTCACCCTATGGAGTAAGTTCCTTAGACTCTGGCATTTAGGATGGGTCTTTCCAGACTCTTTGGCTAAGTTTTATGATCAATGGAAGTGCCCTTCCTATTCTCCTGTGTTGTGTGGGCTTTGGGATCTTATGGCCCCACATATTGCTTGGGGACTTTGGAAAGAAAGAAATAATAGGATCTTTCAGGAATCCAAGCTGAAGGTTGAGAGTCTTTTCATCAAAGTTCATTAGGCTATCTTGGAGAATTTTAGTCTTGTTAGATCTAATTATGATCAGTGTGATCCAACTACGTGCCTTGTTGGCTATAATCTTAAGGTGATTTCAAATTGGAAAATTTCTTTAGTTCTTGTAATTACTTCCAAAGCTAGCTCTGTTGCGAGGAAGAACACAAGATGGTAGCTGCCCCTGGCTAGGTGGATTAAAATTAACTTTGATGGGGCAGCAAAGGGGAATCTCATGCCTACTAGATGTGAGGGGTGTTAAGAGATAACTTTGACAAACTTCTTGGCACAGTGGCACTCCCATTGGGTACTCATAACATTTTCCACGATCTCTTATTTTTTCCATCTTTGTGGTGTTGGAAAGGTATCGAGGAGCTCTATTTTGTTGTCCATGCACTTTTTTTTATATTTGTCCCAAGTTGATTGTTAGTCCATATTTGTCCTAATGGGTGTTTTGGAGATTACTTGGATGATTTGGCAGTTGGAAAGGTGAAACTTGAATATTTGCACTTCATTTTAGTACCACATCATTTTATTTTTTGTCTATGCACATTTAACATTCTCTCTTTTTACAATAGTTGGATTATTGTATTAAATGAACTGAGATAAAGTTTCATCAGGGGGGTTTCTTGCATAATAATCTAATTAGAGTGTGCATGCACTTTGATCTCCATCTTGTTTTGATGGAAACTTGCATGGGTTATCTAGTTTCTTAGTTTCTTTTGGACACATTCTTGCTCTTGCTTGACACATATCAGATTCATATCGATTCACACTTTAGATTGGGATTTTATGGTTCTTGATCCGCATTGGTTCAAATCCTTCTCAGTTTGAGGGCCATGCTTTTATGGTTAATGTTCTAAATTCTTCATAGTACTTGCTCCTATGGAAGAGTTTTATTCATAGTTTGGCATCGGCATCGAAATACACAATTTCTAGATTATGTCATCATATCATCTGCTGTTGCTTCATAGATTCCAAGGTTGTTCCAATTTATGATTTTTCCAATGTTTCGTGGCATCAGGTCTGCTGTCACATTATTATGATTTTGTTTTTGGTTTCAGTTGTAGACAGAAGTATCTTTCCTTGCTTGTCAGATTTCAGTTCCAATGTTACTCCACAGTGTTCTTCCAGTGCTTCTTTGCAACAATCATCTCATTGTAGGGGGGTTTTGTCCCACTAGGTTTTCCTCATTATTGCATTTGTACATGGGTACCTAATCATACCTTATTGTTGGGACTCATATTTGCATAATAATTACTTCTCCCTAAGTTGCACTTATGGGGGGGTGTTGGTGTAATTAAATATTTAATTACACTTTAGCATAACTTTACTTAGGTAATATTTTAATTCCTAGGTTAATTATTCTCATCATTATCTTATTGAGCTATCTTGTTGCTCAAGATAAGATTAGGGTTATGCATCTTTACTTTTATAAAGAAAATTATATCTTGTAATTAAGAATTCCTGAATAATAATATTTTGCACATCTTTTGCAAAGCTTTGCTTTTTCTGATTTTCTCTTCTATGGAAGGATTTTCTAGTTTGCATTTTAGATCTTGGTTTCTATCTTCTAGAAGTTGAAAAACCAACTTCACAGTCCCCAAGAATCACCTGCAAGCAATCACCTATCACATACAATAGTTATTCAGAACAAAAAAGATGAGATGTTCTGTAAACCCTCAGAGCAAATTTCTGCAAGCAAAAAATAGCATAATGATTATTGAAAGTAATTGTTTTACAAATAATACAAAAGCCTTCAAAAAGGCAATAATGCAAAACCCTAATCTTATCTTGAGAAAAAAGACAACTCAATAAGATAAGGATAATAATTAAATAATAATTAACCTAAAAAATGAAACATTCCCAAGTAAACTTATGCTAAAGTGTAATTAAATGATTAATTAAACCAACACCCCCCATAAGTGCAACTTAGGGAGAAGCGTATGTGCAAGATCATGATGGGCCAAAAAGTGGCAATATGATGGGTATGTGGCTGACAACTATTTTTTTACCCAAAATTGGTGAAACAAAAAGGGTTTTTAAAGGAGATTCTTAACTTTCCACCGATATAAATTATGCTTTACTTTGAATTTAATAAGTAATTATTATTCATTTTCTATTCAAATTATGACTAAATTCCTGCTTGATAGGTTGATTGAAAAACATCTATAGCTTTCAAACGGTATCATATTTTTTGAATTCAAAACATGCATCACATTCTATGTTTCACATACTAAAGGATTAAAAAGAAAAATTGAATTTCATGAAGTTTTCAAGTTAAGGTGGTCAAACATAAGTTTTTTTATTTTTTAGTTGTAATAAAAAATTCATAATTAATTATTTACTTGGAAAAATTACAAAAAAATATGCATAACATGAGTCCTCTACTTATATCTAAAATCTTATAAAAAAATATTATCATTTTATTGTGGTTAGGGTTGTTAGACAAACACCTACTTATTTTTTCCCTGAAATTTAAGTACCACTGCATTAAAATTTCAAATTTTCACCAAATAGATTTTTTTCATTTTAAACAAACCTAGTAGTTTAGAAACTTCATTCAATTTATATAGATTCTATTCTTACATATTTTTGAAATAATATATATAACTTATTCAAATTTTTACATCAAGTTGCCTAACTCTGATTTTTTTGAATTTTTTGCCACTTAAGGGCCTATTTTTTCCATGATGATCCTATACATACCTAGAAGCAAATTATTATACAAAGATGAGTGTTAAAAACAAGGCTGATTAGGTACTCATTTACAAATGCAATGCAAACTAAATCAAACGGGGTAAAGGAGAAAACCACATGGGAACAAAACTCCTCCCCAAAAATAGAATGCAATAAACTAACTAAGTGATGAAATATGGAGGACTCCATAAGACCCCCCAAGGACACCATCCATCACAAAGATACATGAGAGAACCCCCCCCCATAAGAGAGGAAGAAAGAAACCACAGATCCCCCCCAATATGAAGTAGCTCCAAAAGAACTGAAGAAATTGCATCTCCTAAAAGAAGTGAGAGGGAAGAGGCAGAATGAATGCAATCTCTGAAGGTGAAGTAGGTGTAGCCCAAGATGTCTCCACAGAAGCAAGTGTGACCTCAACCAATGAAGAAGTCAAAGTAGGTGAAGACTCAATAGAAACCTCCAAAGATGTATGATCAACTGGATCCTGCAACACTAGAGTAGAATAAGCCACAACAAAAACAACAAGAGGTGGGGGAGATGGAAGGGAAGGCTCAAGAATAGGATCCGAAGTGAGAAAACCAATGTTCAAGAAACCAAATCTCTCCTCTGAATGATGATGCACACTAGAAGTGTGAGGAACAGTTGTAGGAACAAAAGCACCATCAATAGAAAAATCGATGAAGGAATACAATCGAGATGAATGATCCACTATCCTAGTAGCAATAACTACTCTAATCTCCAAGTCTCTAATGATAACCGAATCATGTGTGAACTCCATAGATCTCCCAGTGCCTCCATGTGTGATTTGATAAATGGAAAGAAGGTTGTTTGTCAAGTGAGGGACACACAAGACATCCTGAAAGGAGTGGTTCCCAAAACTAATAGACCCCTTCCCTGTAACACTCATGTAAGTGTTGTTTCCCATCAAAATGGGAGACATAGTGCAAGGCTCAAAGGAAGTGAACATAGTCTGTGAAGATTCCATATGATGAGATGCTCCTGAATCTAGAAGCCATCTCCCTGATTTAGTACCTAAAGAAGCACAAAGAGCATGTTCCTTCATATTTGATGAAGTATGTAAACTAGTTGTGCCTGTGTTATGTTGTTCTGAAGAAGAAGAATAAGGAGAAGAAGATGATGTAGACATCCTAGAAGGAAAATCAAACTAATTTTTTTGAAGAATATGTTTCGGCTCATCAATTTCCTTGTAACAATTATGTTCTGCATGTCCTTCCCTCTTGCAATATGCACATGTAGTCTTCTCCTTCCTAGACGATTTCTCCTTAGAAGAGGAGGATGAATCTGAGAACTCCTTCTACTACTCATGAGGTTTGGAATCCTTTTGTTTCTATTTCTTTCCTTTGCATGTAGAATCCTTCTGATCCCTGGGCTCTTGTGATGCAATAAGTGCATGTGATGAGGAAGAAGTTTTCACCGTGACCATGCTAGTTAACTTAGCTTGCTCTCGAGTGAGAGATGAAGAAAATTCATCAAGAGATGGCATAGTAAATCTCGTACCAAGTGCATCCATAGTGGCATAAAAGGTAGATACAAAAACTGAATAATCATGTCCAAGCTTAGAAAGAATGGACAATATCAACTAAGAGTCTTCTTTTAGAACACCACATTGTGACAACTACAATCTAAGAGACTTGAGTTTTGTGAAAAAATCCTAGATGCTATCAAAATCCCTAGGATTTAAGCCAATAAGCTCATTCTATAATTGAAACCCTCTCATAGTATCTTGCTTCCCAAACAAAGACTCCAAAGTAGTCCATATCTCATTTGGTGTAGTGCAAGAATCAATGTGAAAAAGGTCAAATGAAAGAGACAAACATAATGTACCATAAGCTTCATCACACCTATTAAACCACTTTCTCTTTTCAGTATCACCTATAAGTTCAATTTATGTACCCATGGTTACCCTATACAACCCTTTCTGTTTCAAATGAATCTCCATTTGTTTTTTCCAACCAAAATAGTTGAATGGAGTAAGGTGTGAAATATTACTTATATCCATGATAGAAAACAACAATATATACTCTTAAATAAAAAAATAATGCTCGTTGATCTAAAAAAAAGGCCTGATTGCACTCTTTCTAAGAAAATACCTAGAAAATAAGGCTGAGTTTTGATAAAAAAATTAGATACCTAGAGAAAATTTTACAAAAATTAGGTCTAAGATCTAAGAAGAGGTCAGAATCAGCTTTTTGACACCTATTTGTTTTCAAAAAACGATAATCAAGGAAAAAGATATGCCCTCCGGAGTGAAAACAACAACTTTGAATTTAGAGGCAAAAAAAGGCATCAAAATGAAAAAATTAGGAAATCAAACCTCCACCATCAGATCCATCATCGAATCAACTTTCTGGTGACTATTCATTTTCAAAAAAATACCTTTGTTTTCCCAAGTTATGAGAAAATGAAAAAAAGGCACTTCTCACTAAACTAGAACAAAAATATAGCACCTAGGGCAAAAAAATTAGAGCCACTGGTCGCATGTAGGACCAGGTGCTAGTGGCTAGGAGCTTCGGCGGAGTCCCTGGTTATGGATGTGACCATGCAAGGGGTTGAAGAACAAGTGGGGGCCAAACCTAGTGGCAGGGTTGGGCGCAAGAGTTCACCGCCGGTGGCCTTTGGCAGGCGGCAGTGTTGTTGGGCAGCACTGCGGTGGTTGCTTGGCGACACTTGCCTTTTAAACTATAAGCGTCATTTTTAAGCATTTTTTATATTTTTTTCACGTTTTTTAAGAAATTTTGCTCAATCAGTGTGCTGGGGAGGCTGTACAGCCTCTCTGGCTAATTTTTTTCCTTTTTTTCAACTTTTGCCTAAATCAATGAAATGAAAGGCATTTCTAGTGTTTTTGTATGCTCTGATCGCGATGGCGACATCCGTTTGGCCCAAAAATGCATATAAAATTTGTGTACCCCTAAATCCACCAAAAATTAACCTGAATTGAAACCCTTGAATAGAAAAAGACGTGAGAGAATATCTTTAGATCACGAATAGGCAATAATAGGTCTGGAGCTCTGATACCATGTAGAAGTTGAAAAAACAACTTCATAGTCCCCAAGAATCACCTGCAAGAAATCACCTATCACATGCAAGAGATATTCAGAACAAAAAAGAAGAGATGTTTTGTAAACCCTCAAAGCAAATTTTTGCAAGCAAAAAATGGCATAATGATTATTGAAAGTATTTTTTTTACAAATAATACAAAATCCTTCAAAAAGGAAATAATGCAAAACCCTAATTTTATCTTGAGCAAAAAGACAACTCAATAAGATAAGGATAATAATTAAATAATAATTAACCTACGAAATGAATTATGCCTAAGTAAACTTATGCTAAAGTGTAATTAAATAATTGATTACACCAACAGGTGGCACTCCCATTGGGTACTCAGAATAATCATTGCGCGGAGGTGGAGGCTATGTTCATGAGTGTTAGATACGCTATTAGTAAGGGGTTTTCCAAAGTTTGAGTGGAAGGTGATTCTATGAATATCATAAACTATTTGTGTAGTACTCATCCCTCAAGCTAGAATGTGGATTAGTTAATAAAGGACATGGTAATGATGTTACAATCTTGTGATGAGACTCACATCTCTCACATTTATCAGGAAGGAAACTCTCTTACTGATTATTTTTCCAATTTGCCTTAGTGAATTTTCCTCATGGGAGGAAGGTTCAATCATTCCCGAGGATGCTAGAAACATTTTAAGAAATGATGGCATTAGATAAGTTGATGCGACTTTTATGGCCTTGTGCGTCTTCCCATCTGGCACGTTTTTTGTGTGTTTTATGGGTATTTCATTTTCATTTGGGTAGATTTTACCAGGGTTTTGTGTGTTCTGTTTAGGCTACATGGGCGGTGATATAAGCCGAGTTGAGCCACACTCATGTGGTGATATTTAAAGAAAGAAGAAGCTCTGGAACATTCTTCATCATGGAAATTTCACTCCATTTTTGGAGAGATTACATGGTCATGGCCCTACTGCCTCAGCCAAGTTTATCTCTCTTTGGCATAACTGCAAGCTAGTGTTGAAAGGGTTGAAGGTGGAGTGAATGATTACCTTATTGCCACTATTATGGGAATGTTGACTATGGGAAGGAAAAATTTCAAAGGAAAAAAGAGAAATGAAGAAGCAATGACCCAGTTTTTTAAGGATCACAAGTAGAAGAATTTGGTCAAGTTGGAGAGTTAGGGTTATGACAAAACCTCCCTCAAGAAAATCTAGGCCAGGGTTGCACAGGTGATCGTGCGATACATGATGTTGGAAGGGAGATTTAAGGCTCTTCTTGGCCACCATTTCACTCTTCTAAATCATTTCAGGCATGGTTTGTTTATTTCCTTTCCCTTCTTCCTTTTATCTTCATTGGAATCCTTGGTGTATGCTCATATCAAGAATAGGAGGGCCCCTGTCCTCCATGAAGGGCTAAGTTTTCTTATTATGGAGCATGTCCAATATATAACCCCAGCTCTAGCCATCAAAGGAAAGGAAGAGGATTTAAGTTCTTTATCAGGCTCATCGGATTCAGACTCCTTTTCAGAGGAGGAGGACTAGGATGAGGATGAGGAAGATGTCTTCCCTATGGCTATCACTTCGACTTCCAAGAAAAGGAAGGTGGTGGGTTCTAAGAGTAACAAGGTTGCTAAGAGGTTAGCCTTTTTTAGGAGTGATGATATGGAGGTTGGGTGGGATGGGTCCTCTCCTAAGGTTGTGAAAGTGGTTGTTGATAAAGGTTTTGTTGGTGGGGCTCTTGAGGTTGAGGCCTAGGTTAATGTTGATTCAATTGAAAAACTGAGAAGACTATCGAAGAGGTTGGCCAATTTGAAGAAAAAGGATTCTATAGTTAAGGCCAGGGACCCTAAGGAGGCAAAGGAAGGTAAGGTTCATGTAGATAAAATGGTGACTGTGGAGGATTCTCTAGTTCATGACATTCCTAAGGTGTCTCTAGTTAAAGAGGTTGGGGATCTGAATGTGGAGGAGGAAAAGAAAAATGTTAATCCACCCTTGAAGATTGATCCTCTTTCGGAGGATTTTTCTTACCTAGACAAAGATGATAATTCTATCTTTGGTTTGTTGGATATGACGAGGGCTAGCACAATGGGCACCTTCAAATTGGTCAAATGGACTTTGCAAGAATTCAATAAAATTAATATCAAGATAAGAGGCTTAAAGGTGAATATGCATAATGTTCAGAAGGCCTTTGTGTGTGACATCCTCATTGATAGAATGGTGGAACTTGAAGGTTCATTTAATTATTTCAAGGCATTGTGCAAGGATAGAATGCAGGCCCTTGAGGCCAAGGTTGCTAGTATGAATGGAGATAACAAAAAATTATTGCAGGTAAGCCACACCTCAATTAAGAATAGTGTAGAAGCTTTGGAAATTCTCTTTAAGAAAATTGGGCAACTCAGAGAAGATTAGTTTTTCTTCTCGGAGATGATGGAGAAAAATTAAATGGCTAAGGGTAAGGGTAAAAAAGCTAGGAAGGATGATGACAAGGTACCTATTCGTAGAGAGTCGGTTGAATGGAAGAAATATTTTGATGCTGAGAAAAAGGAATTGTTTGATATGGTTGAAAAACATAAAAAACCAGCAGATTGAGGTGGCCAAAACTCTGAGTGGCCTTAACTAGTTTCTTGTTTCTTTCTGTTTTTGTTTGGTGCTCTTCTTCTTTAGGTTGTTTTGTTGTTGTTTTTCTAGTTGTTGATTGTCTTCTTTTAGTTTGGCACCCGTGGTGGTTGGTTTTTTGGCTATTGGGTTGTTGTTGGTATACTTTTGAATATTTCTTGGAGTAACATTTTATTTCTATTGTAAAGGGTTTTGGGTCCCTTCAAAACCTATTTTTCCCTATTAATCAAAACATTTTTCTTATGGGCATTCACCATAGTGATTAGTCTTTGGGTTAATTTGCACATACAAATTATAACTTTGAATGGGATTATATTTGGATCATTTTATATAATTGATTTTTTATGATAATAATTATTATTAGACAATTTTATAGAATTATATATATATATATTGAGTCACTAATATAAAAATATATTTCTATATACATTTTCTTGATACTATTTCCTATTTCAATTTTGGTTATTTTTCACGTGTACTTATTGATATACAAATTTTGGTCTCATATTTATATTTATCAATTAATAGAAATCTATTTCACTTATTTACAGATCGTAGAAAATCATATGATATTCTATTCAAGGTATAAATTTAGATGGCATGTAGTTTTAGTGTACAAATTCATATGGTTTTTAGTTTTAGGAATACATATTTATTTTGGTCTATAACTATGAGATACATTATGGCTCAATTCATTATTTTTACACTCTTTTTCCTACTTGTTTGTCACCTACATGCCTTTGTTTTCACATCCTTGTACTTAGGTGATATTTCATGCACATACTTAACATGCTATAATGCTTACATCTTACAATAAATGTTTTATGTTTATTCATACATGCTCACACCTTACATGGCACCTACTTATACACTTACATGATATCATGTTATATTACATCTCTATTCTTACATGTGCATATCTAGCACATTGGTTATTATTATTTGTTCATACAGTTTAATACTTGAGACAAATTTGGGGGCATCTCATCTCCCTTTGCTACATGATCGTGCATATGGATACTCTCTAAATTCTTGTCACTATACTATCTATGGCATTATTACATGATTATTGAGCTTCCATGATTATATATTTCATTACTTGTCCTCCTCTCCAATTCCCTACATCACTTTGTATAAAATCAATTAGAGGGGAGAATATTATATTACTATTTTTTTTATTATTATGGCTACAATGGATCTCTAGGGGTATTGCATCACATGCTCATGGTTACAATGATTTTCTTGTGATTATATACCAAGCTAGTATTACAATGGCTTGGTCGAATTCCTACGCTATTATTCTCCATCATTTGAGAGCATGGTCATAGTGGCCCACTCACAATCCTACACCTCCTTTTTTGGTTACAATAATTTACTTATGATCCTATACTATTCTTTCTTATCACTTGAAACATGATTTCAATTGATATACTCATTTATTTACATCTCATCCTTTTGTTTGTTAAATTGATTCCTACATGATTATATATTACTCATCTCATAATTTATAACATAATTAAATCAATTTTCTCATAACTCCAAATCTCATCCTTTGTTGATTATAATAATTTATTCACAATTCTATACTAACTTTTTATTTTCACTTTATTTAATTGATAATATTATATTATTATAAAAAATCAATGATTATGATTCTATTTTTTTTAGATAGAATGAACACATTTGTGAATGCAAATACACAATCATTAAAGAACACACGGGACATCATCCAATAATTTAAGATAGTGAAAAAGTTAAGAGATTGATTTGATGTGAATGGTAGAATCTACTATTATTTATCTTTATTAAGATTGTGCTTTCAAACAAAATAAAAGGAGGTTTTTAGCCATGGCATAACATTTGGGTTTTTTTTTAAATGAGGAGACAATTACCTTTTATAGGTAAAATGAATATTTTATTTAATAATCATGTATGTTGATGAGTGTAGATATGAAATTAAAGGGGTGTGTTAATAAAACGAATAGAGCTGGAATTTATTCAAAATGTCATGTGAATATTAATTTAGGTTTTAATTTTATTGTTCTATTTTGAGTTTGGATTTATTCAAAATGTTAGGTGAATGTTAATTTAGATTTCAATTTTGTTATTTATATATAAAATGATATCTTGAGAATTATTAAGATTTAAAAAAAAAGGTGAATGTATAAGAATCAAAAGAAATGATATTTTTAATTGTATTTTTATTAGATGTATAAAACTAAAAAATTGTTAAATATGTTATCAAATAATTTAAGGTATTCTTAATTATTCTTAGAGATAAATATTTTGATAATATGATTAAAATTTGTCATCATTTTTTAAAAAATAAATATCTTATTGATTATTAAAATATATTAATAAACATATTTTAGTTGGTAATATTTAAATATTAATAATTAATTTAATCAAAAAATTAACTAACCCATGTTTTATATAATTAATTATGGAGGATTAGAATGCCCATATATATAAAAAAATATAAGCTTGTAAATGAATAGTAAAATAATTAATTCAATTAATCTAAACATATGAATTGAGTTGAAAAATATGTTAAAATAATTTAAAATAAATTTTAAAATCAATAAAAAGAGTAGGTACTCATAACTCCTTTAATGATGAAAATACTATTATAGTGATCTTGGATTTACCACTCACTAAATTACCTAAATGTGTCCCTCCTTCTAAGTTTATATTTTTTAATATGAGGAAAGACTCATAGTTGAATTTAAATAAACACAATGAGTTCAATTATGCAAGGAAAACATGACTACTTAATAATAGAAATTACTTTAAATGTGATATTCTAATTATCAATTGATATCTAAATTTCACTTAAGAAATTAGGTTAAATTACAAAGGTAATAGGTACATGAGGATAATACACAAGTAGGAAGGTACAAGATTAAACATTATCACCTACCTATATATCTAGCTAGGGAAATAAGGCCAATGTAATATTATGAAGAATCAAATCTCTTCATGTTTACCAATAATTTATCAAGTAGTAATAATTACACAATTCAATTAATAATTTAAAGAAAAATTACAAATTGCAAGTATGCATTTCTTTCTTTCTTTTTTTAATTTAAACAACATTCTATTCAATTGCCACCCATAAGACATAAAATAGTATTATCATGTTATATAATGTACAAGAAGAATTGATTTAAATACATTCAATATAAAGCATGGAAGTCTCAATGTCATATTTTTTCTAAATAATATTTGTATAAAAAAATTTGTTACATAAAATATTTTAGTATTTAGAGTTGTCCAACCTTGAGGAGGATCACAACTTCACTCACTAAATGCTAGTCAATCATTGACAACCAACTATATGCTTTGTTGTAGCAAGTCCTTGACATGGGTATACACCTCTTTCTAGCTTTATATGATCAAAAAACATTCTATTTGATTGCCACCTACAAGGCATAAAACACCATTATCATTTGATCAAGAATACAAGAACTTTTACTTAGATATATTATATGTAAGACATGCAAGTCTCAAAAATCAAAATTATTCTATAAATATTTTAGCATTTAGAGTGGATTTACCTCAAGGAGGACCAACACTTCACTCACTTGATACAAATTATTCATTGGAAATCAATACCTTCTTTTTATTTCCACCCACTTGAGACATAAAATAAATTTATCACATTATCAAGACTAAAAAAAATTGACTTATTCATGGTCAATGTAAGACATGCAAGTCTCAAAACTCAAATTTATTCTAAAAAATATTTTATTATTTAGAGTGGACTGAATCTGAGGACCTTATTAGCACCTTACTTAATACTAATTGGTCATCAACAAATAATTTTATTGTCAAGTTGGAGATCAATATGAAAATCATCAAATAAGATATTGATGTAAAAAACACCTCTTGTCTATCAATAAAAAAACTAAATGAACTCAATGAATGATTTATAAGACACAACACTTACTAAAAATTTTACAAATCTCTCTTGTTTCTTTACGTTGTAATACTAGCCTAGTGGTTTATTAAACACATATTTGGAAGTTTTACATCACACTTAGACATTAAGTCTTGGAAATTTCTATTACGACAACTGGTCAATGTAGTTTGCACAATCAACGAGGCATGAGAAGGCGACACAACAATGAATGTGAAGGGCACAAAATTCTATGACCTGAGCTCAGTTGTTGGGGATCTAAGATTGAACAAGACAATGAGATGTATCTTTCTATACTTTAAAATCCTTCTATTAAACTTAGCAAATTCAAATTTCAACATCAACTTCTCAATCCAATTAAAAGTAGTCAAATGACTTCATGATGAGTGTATTTGGATCTTCTTTGAAATGATATAATTGTCTTCTCTATATGGTGAAATTTAAAACACTAAAAATTTATAATCTTATAAACTTTTAAAAAATGTCTTTTTCTTTGAAATTGGATACACTTAAAATTTGTGCATTTTTATGACTAAAATTGTCATTTATTCTAATTCTTAATATTGTCCAAATCAAATTTAAACTAAGATTGTTATCAATTATTATTATTAAAAAGATGAATCAAAACATATCTTTATTAAAATATCTTATCATTCAAACAACTCAAATTCAATAAAGTAATAATGACAACTATTATCAGTAAGTGGTTAATATCATAATATTTTTAATGACTAAATAAAATAAACACATTTATAATGTATATAAATATCATATTCATTATTTGAATGAAAGAAACATACTTACATGATTAAATCATTCTTAATATTCAAAACATTAATTATCATTATATTAATTATTCTAAATGTGAATCGTTGATAAATGAGTGCTTTAAAATTTGTTCTATTTTATTATAATTTAAAATGTACTATTGTCTATAATGATTAATAATCAAGTAAAAAATAGAAAAAACTCAATGAAAGAATCAAAAATACAATTCCAAGATAAAAATTGTGAGTAAAAACTATAAATCTTGAATTAGAACAATAAAAAGGGATCGAAACCACAAATGTACAAATGACCCCACAAATATCCCACATTCTAAACATTTATTGAACATTTATTGAAAATGATATTTTTGACTAAGAAAATGGTCATTCTTATATAGTTAAGGCATATTCACTTTTGTCTCTTTATCTACCTTAGTGTCCATGACATTTGGCTGCCATTACATTTTAAAAACAATTTTGATGTGGCCATTTATCATAATGATTAGTCTTTAGGACAATTTCTAGATGCAATCTAGATCTTCATATGGGCTTACTTGTGGCTTTATATAATGGGCTTTTCAAGATGATGCTAGTTATTATTAGAATTCTCTTTTTTAGAGTATTGTAAAGATTTAAATTGCTAGTTATTATTATACTTCTTTTTTTAGAGTATTGTAAAAATTTAAATGGCATGCAATTTTAGGATATAGATTTAGATGAATTGATACATATTCAATTTGGTCTATAACTTCAAGATACATTATGGCTCTTTTTATTATTCATACACTCTCTATCATATATATGTATCACCTACATGCTTTAACTATCAAAACCTTATATTTAGGTGATATTTCACATGAATACTCAATATGTTATCATATTTGCATCTTACAAGATATGTTTTTATGATTATCCTTACATGACAGTTACTTATATACTTGTACATGATTTCATGTGCCAAATGTTACATTTATATATGCTTGCACGCCCATATCTAGCACATTGGATTCCATCATATGCTCATTACATCCCAAAATTGGGGGCATCTCATTATTATTTACATAATGGATTTTTTATGATGATGGTAGTTATCCCTAGACATTTTTTAGAGAATTATGAAGATATGGGTCACTCATACAAATATATATTGTCATGTACATATTTTCTTGATATTATTTCTTATTCCAATTTTGGATTCTTTTCAAATTTACATATTGATATTACAAATTATGATCTCATTTTATAGTATACAATTATAACCTTTCTATTATTCTTTTATAGATCATATTTTATTGAAAGTAAATATTCAAATAGCATACAATTTCAAGGCACAAATTTAGATGGTTTTTAGTTTTTGGGATACATTGTGGCTCTTTTTACCATCACTACAATTTATATCCTATATTATTTTCACTTACATGCCTTAATTGTCACATCCTTATTGTTGGGTGATAGTTTGCATGCATACTTTATCTACTATCATGCTTACATCTTACAAGATATATTTTTATGGTTATTATTACATACTCACACATTACATGGAACCTATTTATATGAGTGTACATGATTACATGTTACATTACATTTCTCCATGCTTACAAGTTCATATCTATTGCATTGGCTATTATCATGTGTTCATTACATCTTAACACTTGGGACAATATTGGGGGCATCTCTTGCTCTTTGCTACATGTTAATACAAGATCACATATGGATACACCATTAAAATTCTTCACTTGATGCTATATATGATAGTGTTACATGATTATTGAGCTTGCATTGTAATATTTTTCTATGGAGATAGCCACACAAATTCTAGAGGCCTAATAGAAAACAAGAGATACTCAAAAGATCAATATGACAAGAATAAATTGTTTTCCTTTCAAAGAATACAAATACAATGAATGTACAATGTAGGAGAGACCCTTGGTTATATAGGCCAAAGTGATAAGTATCATATGTGTACCCTAAGAAAACTTAAGTGCTAAGATGTGAAAGGGGCCTAATTGTGGAACTAGTTAGGTAATACCATTATTCACACCAATACCTCCCCCCTTTAAGTGAAACTTAGGGGAAACAAGAAACATGCAAAAGTGGGTCTCAACTATAAGGCCTGATGAGGTACCCATGTATAATGTAGTGCCCCTCCGTGTCGGTTGTTCTAGACTTTTGTGTGAGTATTTGTGTGTGCTTCATTGATTACTGTGTTATTTGATTGTGTGAAAAATATCATATGTTAGTAGTCATGTTTAAATAATTAATTAAATCATAAGTGAGTTGCAAGGTTATTTAAAATATAATTAGAAATTAAAATAATAATCAATTAAATTAAATCAAATGATTTAGAACAAATGATCAAATTAAACTAATTCGTTAAAAGTAAAAGTGATATTATTAGATAAATTGATTTAAATTGTTGTGTTAAATTGAAGTTAATAATAATTATGAACAAAAGAATCTTGAAAAGATAATTATTATAATAAGAAATTTAAATGGATAAGGAGATAGGAAGCTGAAGTGTTTTAAAACAAGAAAAGCTGAAACTACACCTATAGAGCAGTTGGAAGTCGAAGAGAACTGTGGAATATGAAAAATAAATAATAACTATATTTAGCTTGTGGAATGAGTAGTATGGGGGGGGATTCAACTTTCCTAGGGTAAAAACATACCCTTCCAAATCGATGCCTGGATTTAACAGAAGGGTTTTGCAATAAAGAAAGTGCAGGACTTAGGCCCAGCAGCAGGATAGAAGAGGAGAGAAATCCAGAAGGCCATCGGTATCATATGGAGTAGTAGCTACAAAAGTACCATCTTCTGGTCGAGGTATTTGTTTATGTATTTATTTTGTTTCATATCTAATCTATATGGTGAATTGATGTCTCTCATTCGATCATTTTGGAGGTCCTCTTTCTTTTATGTACGCATGTAGTGTTTTCTCTTATACCAAACAACCTTCATTCTTTCTTGCCCTAGTATTTTGCATATTTCATTCAAGATTGAATCTTCAAGTTTATATTGGAGGGCATGTTTGCATATTGTCATTCGAGATTAGGTATTACAAATGCTTTGTCTACAGTTTTAATGATCTCTCTCTGATTTCTTTATCATTCTATCTCAGTCGTGCACTTGAAAATTTATAGGAAATTTAAAGGTTTAGATAATTTCTCTGATTTCATTGCCATCCTCTCTCAGCCGCGGCACCTGAACTTAATAGGGAGTTTAAAGGTTTAAATAACCTGCTTTATTCTGCTGGCAATCTATCGTAGTTGCTGCACTTGAAAATAAATATTGTCAAATGTACGAGAGTGGTGAAGATTAATTTCCAAACTTCAAACTTGAGCGCGTCTCTGGAAACTCGCCAGCAAACAAAAATGTGTTTAAAAAGGAAAAGTTGTACATTAATTCTCCTTCTCTTAAGTCACATATTTGCACCTCACCTTTCTCCTTCCCTACCATCTTGTGGATAACGTGTGAGATTTGATAATAATGCAAGTAGATGGCGATATTTCCAAATTCCAATATTCACTTTCTGATATACTTGGCAACCTGTCACTGTTACGGCATATAGAGTTGAGAGATTGTACATAATTAAATAGTCTCCCTGAAACCTTTGGCAACCCATCACAGCTACAACTTTTTGACTTGCAAAGGTGTAGTAAATTAAATAATCTCTCTGGTTTCATTGATAACCTGTCACAGTGGTGCACTTGATCATGGTAGGGTGTATAGTTTTAAATAAAATCTCTGATTCCTTTTGCTACCTAGGATAAGAAGTGAAATTAGTTGTTTTTAATTCAATCAGGCTTAGGAGCAAAATGAACCTTGCCAATCCACCTGCTGTATCTCTTTGCTATTTCTTGACATCTTTGGTTCTTGCTGTAAGCATTTCCAACTAAATAACAGCCTTCATAGTTTATCCACAATTTGCTCCCTTGCATGCACTCTTCCATGTTTTTAAGGACACATGATACAGTTCAGGTGAGGAAACTTGTGACTCCACCTTATATGTATACCTTGTTAAACATCTGAGGTGATGTAGTTTTTTCTCAAATAAAAATCACCTCTTCATATTATTTCTTGTTGAGTATTTATTCATTTGGAAGATTCTGCATTTATAATTGTGCTTAACCAAATATCTATTCCCATTGTTTAAGAGACATAAATGTACGACAGACATGCTATTATGGGATCACAAATTAGAATAAAATGACACATCATTCAATTTGGCAATGGGCATTGATTCGTAAAAGAGTAGAATGCTTTAAACAATATATACATGTCATAGTGTGGAGATATCTGAGTGAAAATATAACTAGAATAGTTCCATCATAAACTTGGATATGACATGGCAAGCGGTGGCCAAAAGACTTGAATTGTATTTACTGAATCCGACCACCATATAGGTACAAAAAAATAGGGTTTGGCATTTGAAGTCTGTTAGAGACCTCTTGATATATGCCAGATTTGGTTTAAGATTGATCTTTGCTAGTTATTCTAATGTTAAAAAGAATTAAAATATATAAATATGTAGTGGTTTTAAAATGTATTTATGGGTGTAAATTTATTTAGATTTTAAGGTGGTAAGTTTTAATATGTAGTATTTAGAGTATTTTTATTATTATCATTTTAAAGTATAAACAATTGGTCTTAAGTGGTTTTCACAATTAATTTAAATATTGGAAGTAAGTGTTAAGTTAGTATGATGAAAGGAAAGTGGAAATAATGTTTTGAACATAAGTAGTTATGAAATGATAATAAGTTAACTACCCAACTATTAAGTAGTTTTCAATTATGTTGATAGAAGAAAGGAGAAATTTGAATATATGGGCATGGTTAGAGATTGATTAGGGTATTCTTGAATTGGATAGGTTATTGGTGAAATGGGATTTTAATCTTTTGAAAATTGATTTCCTTTATATTCATTTAATGGTTGATTTGTAAGTTCTCTTTATGGATGAGTCTTTTAGAATACTTGTGATGGTTATCATGAATTGTTTTAGTTAACTGAGTAATTTAGATGGGTAAGTTGTAAAGTTATTTAGTTTTGGTCATTAATGGAGTTGTAACACCCCTCCGTTTTGGATTTTTGGATCGACAGTGTTTTCTTGGTAATGCTTTGTTATGCTTATGATGTTACTATGGAACTTGGTGATCATTTGATCGTGAACTGATTAGTGATGCATATGTTATATTATAATTTGATGATTGTGTTTGAATATGCTGACTTTAGAACTTGGTTGCTTTTGATTGCAATTGTTAAATGATGTGAAAGTTATATTTTGATGCAATGTTATTTTATTCTGATGTTATCTTTATGGCGTGTTTTGGATTAACGTAGAAGATATTTGATTTAATGATGTTTATGCTATTGATCATATCATTGATGTTAGATGTGTCAGTTAGTGATATTGTATTGGTGAAGGGGACGGGATTGTATCACTCGCTTGCGAGCACCCTACAATTCTGAGATTTCTTTTTCACGGTGTGTTTTGTCATGCCCCGCCATGCGAACCCCAAAGGAACTAATAACAATGGAATAATTTATTTTTTAAAAGAACATAATAACCATACTTAAGTATTCCAATAACAATGTATTAAGTTACACGACTAGTTCCATTGGGGTACATGAAGTGACATGACTATACCAACCCATAACAACGATAATAAGATAACAATAATTAATCTATTACGTAAATCTATTCATTCCCATTTCATAATTTAAAATATCCATCAACTATATCCATATTAATAACATATGCACATATGACAATACATGGAAATATAAAGATATAAAGTGTTACATATCTCGATAGATACATTTCAACATAACCAACTATAACAAATGATTCTGAATAAATACAAGGCCGGAATATACATCACATCCAAATGGTAGTAAATACAACTGACTGAAGATACATCTCCATAACTACATCTACCAATTACAACAAGGTCCTCCCAACACACGTGGGAGACAATACATCAAAGAATACATTACATCTGAAGTATAACATACATCTGGTACAAGGATCACTGGATCATCAACATCCGCCAAAACCCTACAAGTAAAAGATACATCTGCAACAAAAAGGGAAACCCAATGGGGTGTGAAGCACGTTACACCCAACCACCCCCGTGCTGAGAGTAGACAAGGAAGGTTCCCCGACCAAGCACGTCTAACAATAACACAAAACTAACTCCAGACAGACAACTTAACATCAAAGACCACTTAAAAACTCAACAATGATAAATCCAAAAGGCACAACAAACCACTGAAGAACATAACAACCAGTCATAATCACAACATCAATGAAACTCAGGACATAATATCGAATATTACTTACAACCATGACCAAAGACAAAACAATAAATCACTTCCAGAGGACTTTAGTAAATCAACACAAATAGAATGTTAGAGAAGAGTGTCATCGCATGGTTTCACATGGATTCTCCAGACAACCTATCACAAGGTGCCGCCTTCATCTCTACATGGATTCTCCAGACAACCAAGTTAAGGTGCCGCTTCCATCTATGGTTCTCCTGACAGCCTATCTCAAGGCGCCGCTCCATAGGGTTACTCATGCGGAGTCATTAAACTTTCGTGAAGACAAGGCAATGACCTTGCCAACCACGGCCTTCTCAGTCCCCTTTAGTCTGTGATAGCACTAACAGGCGGACGAGGCTTCACAATTATTTTATTAGTGTTTAATTCCCACCCGTGGTTTATTACTTAAGTTATCACTGATTAATCTAACTCTATGTGGGTTACCCTGATAGCCCCTTTGTGCTCCGGCCCCCACTAGAGCCACTCTCTCTAAACACTCAAACACAAAATATCCAATTACCAAGGATTGTTTCACAACCAAAACTGAACCAACAATGGATTAACCGTGAGGCATAACCCTCTCACCCAAAATCACATGTATGACATTCATAAATGATACGATCCAAGTATACATCAATACCACAACCGAAGCCAAAACATATGGACAATATCAAAATACAAGATTGAAAAGGATCACAGTAACCACTCCTCTAGAAGTCCTAAACACCTCTTAGGTTCCTATATCCGGACAAGCTAATTCTAGAGTTTTCTTACGAGACATAACTCAAACAAAAGAAAAATCACAATAAACACATAAACTCGAGAGGCAGCGAATACATAAATAATGCCATAAAACTCATTCTAATAAACAACAAATTCCGCCAATTAAATAAATCAACTACTCAAAAACACTCAGTTAACTAACACGTAGTTTATTTCTAATTTTTACAATTACACTAATATAATCCTAGTTTATACTATATTTTTCCAACATTACAACACACGAAAATAATATGTATAAATACTTACAAAAATAAATATCTAAAATTCACTGTACAAAAATAGACAAATTTAATTAAATAATTCATATATCAATATATATATATAAGTATATTTAATACATATATACATATTAATATATATATATATATATTAAATATTTATACATATAAATATATTAAATAAAATATAACTATTAATACATATATTGAAATCCCACCTTTAAATTATATAAAAAAAAAAACATATATTAAAATCCTATTTAAATCATATTATAAAAACTATCTAAACAATACTCTGAAATTTAACAACCGCATATATATATGATAAAACAAAATCAAAATAAATCAAAACATTGTTTAAAAATCGTATTAACAGGAAGTAAATAAAAGTTAAAAAAAAAAACTAAAACGAATTTATTTAAGTAATACGCAGCCCCCAGCAGGGAGGTACTGCGTACCTCCCAAGTGGGAGGATGCAGCCCCCACTGGGCTGCGTACAGCAGCCTAGTGGCGGCTGCCACTGCTGCGCCAAGGACTAGGGGTCGGGGATGGTACGGCCACCGCCAACCACTCCCCCCCTCCAATTCTTTAATATAAAAAAAAAAAGCTCTTTTAATAATTTTATTTTATTTTTTTCTCTCTGTTCGAAATTTAACTCCATGCGTATCTTTAGCTTATATTTTATTTTATATATTTTTATTTTTGTACATATTCGTTCTTAACGAAAATGAAAATAATTATTGGGTTTCAGAAATAAAATTTATTTTGATTAAACATTTCATTCAGTATAAATTTCGAAAACCAAACCAAATACATATATTTATTTATATAGTCTTTTATAAAATGAACAATATATATATATATAAAGATTCAAACAAACAATCTGAACAATTAGATTCTTCAATAGATAATATGGATGTAACCATATATATACAAAGAATGCACAGTTTATTTTACTTAGTAATTTTAAAAATCTAATATATGTATATATATAAATATTTTAAAAATAACATTATATACATATATATTTATAGAAATTCAACACAATCATAAAAATTTAAATTGTTTTCCTCACACACCCACTACAGATCAGGGCAAACAAACTCCAACAATAACAAAAATATTTTTCTTTTCAAGGTATTTCAATCCTAATAATAAATTGATTTTCTTTCCAACCAAAATTCTTCCCAAACAAATTTTATTGAATAAATTTTTAAAGGGTTTTACTATGAATTTCTACAGAGGATTTGAGAGTTTAAATACAGTCAAGATTTCAATTCACATATTCATTTTCAAAAGAAAGTAGAGGAACAGATTTCTCAAACTTAACAACTAGATTTTATCTACACAAAAATAAAATAACAGTAAATTTAAAGAATGGAACCTGAAACCCTTCGTTTGATGAAGAATCCTTCTGAATCCTCCTCACGACTTTCTGCCTGCAACGTTCTTCAGAACAATCTTTCATTTTCAATACCACAATAATTTCACCCAGAACAACCTCAAAAACCCCAAAACTATCTTTCTTATTTTTCCTTTCTAGATCCTAAAACCACAGAGCCAAAACTTGTGTGTGAATAAATTCCCTCCTGAAAAATAATAAATCACTAATTAAAATCAATAAATCTTTTTCCGCTTTCTTTTCCAAAAAGCCTCTTTTCTTATTGGTCCTTTTCCAGCTTTTAAAAGCTCACAATTATCTAAAATTTTAATTGAAATAATTTATTTAATTTAGATATTATCTATGCAAGATTTGCTAATTTAATATTAATAAAAATATAATATTTAATTATCCTCATCAATATTCATTTAATTTAATTATAATCAACAATATTAATTTAAAATAATTATTTACTCTTTTAATAAATTATATCACTTTTTAATGTACTATATATTTAAATTTAACATTCAACTAACACACAATTAAATCAAAACAACTAAACAACTTTAATCAATTATCTTATAAAATAAGGTTAATTAAATAAACATGAACCATAACTAAAATGTATACTTCAACAATCAAACTACACAATCAACGAGAATGAAAAACTCCAGTCATAACACAATCGACTCACAACAGACGACGGACTTGGGACGGGGACTCTTCCAAACCTACTCCCTTTTTCAACATTTTTACCCGTTGGGCTATTGGTGCTCGCCCTGTCCTACCGAAGCAGGTGGAATCGAGACTTGTACCTACAAAACCTGCATACAAACGAAGTTGTGTACATGTGCATACATATATATATAATCGAAGCATTAAATTAAAGTACTGCATTGTGAGAAAGAATCGGAACATAACAGGGCACTCGCGAACGAGTGATGCCATATTGTCCTTCATCACACCTATCCTAACAATTATAATCTAACTAATAAACTAACATTTCTAAACTAACAATCATCTCATAACGTATCTAATTAAATCACTGCATCATATCATAATTATGAAAATGAACTAACATCTAACCAACCACAATGTCATATGAGATAATCAAATCCTCAAGTGTATAAACATAATCACCAACAGTCTACTACTGGAATAACAACATCATCAAATGTCTAACTATCCAACTCACACAATAACAGTACCATCATAGTCACAAGTAACAAACAAACGCATAGAAAAATAATAACTCTAACTAGTAAAAGGAGGGGTACTACATCCTCCCCCCCATAAAATTGGCTTACTCCTGGAAGCCGGTAAACAAAAGGAAATAAGATTCCCAAATACAGGAGGCATCCTCACACACCAAGACGGTGAACTAATCACCATTAGAAACTAGCATCAAGCTCACACATAAGAGTAACAAATAATATTAAAAGTATTAATAACATGGGGGTATTACATCCTCCCCCCCAAGGATATGGCTTACTCCAGGAAGCCATTAAATAGATAAGAGTAAGCACACAACAACCACATAGAGAACACACCAAAAACCATACACATGAAAACACACGCTCCTACAAGAATGAGCAGACAAGTCAACACAATGGCACAAGGGTTCATAGTGCATCCTTGATAGAAAGGATATCGATGCATTGCGCACTACACCGAGGGTCCTATCCTTTCCCATCAGTTTCCTGCACCATTGCCTTGAGACCGACTAACGGAAGAAACTTAGATTCACAACAAACACAACAAAAAAAAGAAACTCTAGACTCTAGGGACAAAACGCAAGGTTACATAGTGAGCACACATAGTGCCCAGTGTATGAACCTATGCTCTGATATGTTTGATCATATTATGTATATATTGCACGTTCAACATGCTCTTTGTTGCAGGTTGACAGGTACATGATATCGACTCCACCTGGCTTCACAAGTCTGAGCGTGTCCATTTACCAACGGTAATCAATTGGGAGATAGTAGCTAGGTTTTATGTCCCAAGTCCGTCATCCTGTTGTACGTTGTTGTGTCATGACTGAAGTTTCTGTCTTTGTTGATTGTGTAGTTTGACTGTTGAAGTATTCATTTTATTTATGGTTAGTATTTAATTAATTAATCTTATTTGATAAGATAATTAATTAAATTTGTTTTGATTGTTTTGATTTAATTGTGAGTTTGTAAATAGTTAAATTTAAATTAAAAAGTATTTAATTAATTAAAATGCAAGAAATTAAATTAAATTAATATTGTTGAGAATAATTAGATATTATTTTTTCATTAATAATAAATTAGAAAAAATCATGTGTAGATAATATCTTGATTAAATAAATTATTTTAATTAAAATTGTAGATAAGTGTGCTTTTAAAAGCTGAAAAATGACCAATAAGAAAGGGGGAATTTTGAGAAAAGAAAGCGGAAAAAGCTTTATTGATTTTAATTATTGTTTATTATTATGGAGAGGAAATTGGTTTTTGGACAGACAGAAGAATTTCTCTGTTGTTTTGTTTTTGGGGATCTAGAAATACAAAGAAAAGAAAATAGCTTTGGTTGTCCTTGGAGGTAGAATAATTGTTTGAAGAAAAGATAGATTTGAAAAGGGACTGCAGAAGGAAATCAAGAGGAGGCTTCATAAACGATTCTTCACCAGACGAAGGACTCTAGGTTTTTCTTTGTTATTTATTATTATTTTTGTCGTGTCTTGAACAATATTTGTTGGCTATGTTTTTTTAAAAAAAATTATAGAAAGAAATTCTGTGATTTGAAGATTTATTCGTATGAAACCCATGAGTGATTTCTTTGAAAACTTGTAAAGTGATTGAGATGTGGAAATGAAGATCAAAACTAGAATCAAATAATGAAAAATTCATTCTAAAACTAGCAATAGAGAATTTAGGAGCATTTAAATGAAGAATTTTAAATTTTTGGTCAATTTGGAGAAAACCCAAAAAAATTTACCAGATTATTGTGCTTTAAATCTTTCTTTCAAATCCTTTCCCTCAAGGAAAAATTGCCCCATCTAACTGTGATAATGAAAATAAGTATATATATATACATACATACATACATACATATATATATATATATAAATATATATATATATATATATATATATATATATATATATCTTATATGTCTTTTGTTTTGTTTTAGAGCTGGGAAGAACTCGTCAAAATTCGCAGGGGGTCTTTTTTTTTAGAAAACAAAATTTTTTAAAATATAAAACAATAAAAAAAAAAAAAAAAATTTAGGGTTTGCTTTGGTTGCAGACACCCACCATGAGCAAAATGGCACCATGGCCACCCCGTTAAAGAAAGGGCAGCCCCTTTGTTTCTTTTATAAAAAATAAATAAAAGTTTTAAATTTCATTTTTTTAGTTATATTTTATTTTAAGTATTTTATTTTATATGAATATTTTATTACATATATATATTATAATATTATAATATTGTATATATATATAAAATATGTATATATATATATATATATATATATTTATAATATTTTAATTTAAATAAAATTTGTTATATGAAATTTTAAAGTAGGAAGTGTAAATTTATATTTAAAATAATTTATTTATATGCAAATGAAATTATATTTTATTGGGCATATTAAATAATGTTAAAGGGTAAATAGAAATTTTAAAATGATATTTGAATATCTAAAAAATGGGAATTAATTAAAAATGATTACCGCACTCGTATAGAGGAAATGTGATTGACGAATGATTAAATGTTTTAATTAAAATATTGATTTTGATTTGATTAATTTATTTACCTTATAATGAATTGTAGATTAAGTGACTTGATTAAGTGGTTATTTATTAAAATATCTCGAATATGAAGATAACTGTTAAACGTAGAGTTAATGATTGACTTATTTAAATCAAATGACCTTATTTATTAAAATGTTTGAACATGGAATTTAATTGTGTAACTTAGAGATAATGAACGACTTAGTATAATCAGGTGGTTTTAATCATTAAAATTTTGATTATAGAACATAATTGAGGAGCTTAGAGATAACGAATGGTTTATTTCAATCAGATGACTTTATTTATTAAAAGTTCGGTTTATTTATAAATTAGTTTTGATTATTACGAATAATTGGGACAAATGAAATTAAATAGACAGAGTTGAAATATAGATTATCTTAAGATGATTTTGTTGCGAAATAGAAACAAAGTGGATTGTATATTCAAATGAATTATTTAGAACGTTGAATTTTAATAGTCAAATGATTTTTTTTTTTTTTAAAGATAGATTTTAAATGATCAAGTGTTTTCATTTTCAAAGGTTGATTTTTATATTGGAAAAATGAAATATATTATTGTTTTAAACTCCTTAAAGTTGTCAACGTGCCTTGATTCACTATTGAGTTTGTGCAATTAATATTAATTATTTACTTAATTTCTTGTGTGATGTAATTGTTTGACTGGGTTTAGGAAACCCTAATATTAGATATTGAGTTGCTTGAAATTCTTTTTATATCATGTTTCTTTCATTCTCAATGTTGGGAAAACAGGGTTAATTGTCTAGTAAGTCTTCCAGAGGAGTTCTCTAAGATGGGATGTTTCTTGTAATGGTTCAATTTGTGAATTGCCTTGGGAATTATGTAGAGTTGTATTATGTTGTTGTACCCGGTTTCCACGAATGGGGATTTTGTGCCTCCTTGGGAATAGGAGGGGGTAATGTGATTTGTTCCTCCTTTGGAAGGAGTGGGTTTTGTACTTTGGTTTCCTCTAGTGTCTGGAGAGGGTTTTGACCTTGTTTTCCTCCAGTGTTCAGAGTGAGTTTCCTTGTTTTGCTTCCTCCTTGGATTGGAGAGATTATGTTGTCTAGGTACCTATTGTGGTATTGTACCTTGTGTGTTGTTGATAGGAGAGTGGCTCTTTGTGGGGGTCCGGCACACAAAGGGGCGCCAGGGTAACTCACCTAGAGTTTAACTAAGTGATAATCTAAAAGAATTAATGGGGATATTTCACACTAATAAAGATAAAGAATGTCTCTCTCGTGAAGCAAGTGAATGATAAGGCTCGAGATGAGATGGGATGCATAGTTTTGCGTGAGGGTCCGACAGCCGGTAGAGGCAAGCCAGGGTAACCCAGGATGGGGTTCCGGTAGCCTAGGAAGGTTGAGCCAGGGTAACTCATGGCAATTTATGCATGACACTCTTCCTATGTCGACAGTTAATTAGTTATTGTGCGATGTACATGATCTTTGTTCTCTGGAAGCATTGTAACCTCGTGTTAAGTGATATTGTGTCTGTAGTGGTTAAGTGATATTGTGTCTGTAGTGGTTAAGTGTCATTGTGATTGTGGATGTTAAGTGACCTTGTGATTGTAGTTGTTTTTGTTCAGTTATGTTTTAGCCTGTGTCTAGTGGTAAATGGTCTTGTGTAGGAATTCCTTGTTACTATCTCCTAGCACGGAGGGAGTGGGACCTTTTGGATTCCACGTGGTCGGGTGGCGTGCATCTTAATCCGTTGGTTCTTCTTCTTGTTCGTGTGGTCGAGATTTCCAGATGGAGAGCTCGCGGAAATCAGTTTCTTCCCATGCCTTGTTTTCTCAGTACTTATTGTATTTTATTACCCCTCATTTATTATCGAGGCGAAATTTATAATATGTTATCATATTTGTTGGATTTACCTCATTCGAGAAATGAGTATTGTAATCTTATTGTAAATATGTTGTAAGCTATATTGTTTGGAATCATGAGGCACTTCATATTCTTGGATGTAAATTTATTATGAATGGAATGTATGTGAATTTTAATTATTAAGTAATTATATGATATGGTTTTTAATTCATGTTCCGCGTTTGGTTTAAGTAACATGGTCTTGTAGCCTTAGGGAAATGGTTGGCAATGGTTGAGTGAACTTGTATGTTAATTATTCTTGTTTAAAAAAAAATTTGTCGTTTGTTTAGTAAATTGCAACTTTCCCTAGGGTTGTGTGGCAGGGCGTTGTAGGAGTGGTTATTAAATATAGTTCTCATTTGAATTTTTGGTTTTTGTTCATTATGCGAGTGTTTTGTGGAGTTGTGAGTGGTTGAGTATTTAAGGTGTTCTTTAATTTGGTGCCTTGGAAGTGTTGGTGAGTGTAGGATAATTTTGATGGTGTTACATCTCGGTGTGAATTTCTCTTGAGCTACTCCTGGGTTTTGAGAGGATTTCTTTTTCTTAAATTTGTGTTGTTAGTTGATTGGAAACTTTTATTGTTTTGGCTTACCCTCGTTGGTGAGTCCTTGAGTATTTGAATTGTTTTTGGGCTTCCAGAGGCGGGGGAAATCTTGTTGTCACATTTGTTGATCTTATTTTGGTTTATTTACTCATTATATTTGAATTGAAAATAGTTCTTATGGCCTTGCAATTTTTGTTGTCAGTTCTTTGATGGGGAAACCCTAGTGTAAACTTTTTAAGAGTCTTCCAGAGGCTTGTTTTTATTGTTGGTCAATGTCTCTCCTTTTATGTGCCCTTGAAGTGGCAAGTGTTTTGGTATCAGGATTTTGAAAAGGGTTGTACGAGAATTGTTGATACTTGATTATGTGTTTATAGCGAGATGGGTAATGCCCCACATGTTTCTCTGTTGTGATCTTATGTTCTTGTTCTGTTGTACAACCCTTTTTTTTTATGTTGTTGGGTCTCTAGAGAGAGTGGCTCCTCGTCGGGGCCGGCGCCCATTTAAGGGGAAGGGAAGAGGATAACCCACGAGTGAGTTAGTAATCAAGTGAAAACCTAATAATTAACTTAGGAGGGTTGGGTAGTAATATCATTATAAGATTTAAAAATGGATGCCTCGTCTTCATTAGTGCTTCCGCAGACTAATGGAAGGCTGAGAAGGTCGTGGTCAGCAAGGTTGTGACCTCATCTTCATGAGAGGTTTACGGCTCCATATGAGTCACCCTATGGACCGGTGCCTCCAGTTGGGAGGAAGGGCATAGGATAGCCATAGATGGGACCGACGCCCCTAGTTGGGAGGAAGAGCACAGGATAGTCCATGTAGGACTATGCGATGACACTCTCCCCTAGTTGCCCAGGTGTTTTTACTTTATTGTGTGCCTCTGGAAGTATGTTATGGGAGTTGGTTTAGATTGTGGTTGAATGGACTTATATTGATTATGGAGTATTGCCTTGATACATCTTTGGTGTACTTTGTGGTCTTGTATGATTCCATTGATATTTGACTTATGACTTTATACTCTTTTGGTACTGTGATATGATGTTATTGTATTGTTTAATTGCAATTTGGAATTGTATTATGTTTATTAATTCAGTTTGATTTGGAAGTGTTTCATGATCATCCTTTGGTTACTTGTTACTAGTCATTGCTTTGATTTATGTGATGAGATTTATGACTTTAAGTTATTATGTTGACTCATGAATGTTGTTAATTATGTCATTGTAATCCTTGAGTTTTATGTTACTTTTGTATGATGTTGAGTCTTGTGGTTCCATGTTTGGATGTTCTTGGTTGAGGACTCTTCTTGTCATCTCCTTAGCACGGGGGGGTGGGTATTTGGACCCACATGGTTGGGTGGAACGTGCTAAGCACCCCATTGGGTCCCTAGTCAAGGATCGAGAGGTGCAGATTGGTGCTGTTGCGGCGACTCCAAAATTGTATCCATCTTGGAGCCAATTATGATATTGTGTATTCATCTGTATGGTTTTCGTTCATATTTGGAAACACTCTTGTATCATTGTACCTCTAGAACATTGTACTGTAATGTAATGTTACACCTTGTGTGGATATTGACCATGGCAGTTGTTATTCAATGTGTTCAGTTGATCATATATATGTTGATGGTTTCTTATCAATGATTTATAATGTATGTGTTATATTTGTTAATGTTTACTTTGTTATGGATTATATCTTTGGTTTTTATTCTTTATTGTCGTTGTGTGGAATTAAGTTTCGTAATGTATTCTCGTGTACCCCAAGGGATGTAAGTGTAAGTGAATTTGTTTAAATGAAATTTTTGTCATGACTTAATGTGTATTACATGTATGTTATGTTAACTTAAAAATAAAAAATAAAAAAATTGTGCAGTAATTATTGTTTAACTGTCCTTTGGGGTTCGCACGACCGGGCATTACATATAAATTCAATCTCTCTTAAATGAAGAAAAGGACAAAACCTAGTGGGATCCTATTTTGAAAATTTTCCAAAAATGATTTTTTTTTTCAAAATGGGATCTCGTTTATTAAAAAGTGGGATCCCATTTTTTGCAAGCTGATTTCTTTTTTTTCCTAAGGCAAAAACTTCCACGTTTCGTGGACTCATCTTCTTGCATTTAACCCCTCTCCCCCATAAGAGAGAATGAAGTGAGAAGGTCAAGTGACCCCCTGAATAAATTTCATGCACCCCCAAGAGATCTCACAAATGATGATACATAATATCAATGAAGGGTTTGATGATGATATCTACAACCTAATATATTGTAGGAAAATACTGACAATCAATGACCTACTCCTATATTAGCTCACCAATATATTGCATATGGATCTCAATGTGTTTGGTTCTCTAATTCTGATATGGTTTCTTCAGGATTTAGATAGCACTTAGATTGTCATAAAGGAATAAAATTGTTCATGGAATGGTAAATCCAAACTCAAATAGAATTTTGAAACCAAATAGCATCAATGGTGCCAATAATAGTTCCTCAATACTTAGCATCGAATAAATAAAGAGAAATAACATGTTTCTTCTTACTCTACCAATAAATGGGTCCTGGACCAAGATGAAATTTGTAGCCAAATGTTGAATTATGATCATCAATATCTCCAACCAAATCAAAATCTATATATCCAACCAAGTCTAGTCCTACACCTGTTGCATTGTGAATCCCATAGTGATTAGTACTTTGTATGTAATGAAAGATACATTTGACACCCTTCCAATGAAGCTCACATGGTTCCTACATAAATCATGAAACCATTCCAATTTCAAAATAAATTTTAAGGTGGGTTTGAGTTGAATAGATGAGGCTCCCAACAAGCTAACAATACAAAGTGGCATCAACTAGTTGAGTAGAACACTTGGCCTCAAGATTGACTCTTGGCCTCAATATTGACTCTAGATAGAAATTAAGTTGGGGAAATCTTACAATAAACCATGTGGAGTTGATCTAGAAGATCAAAAGCATACTTGGGCTAAGCAAGAGTGGTCCCAAAAGAAGACTATGTGCTGTCAATCTTGAGAATGTAGTGCAAAGGGCCCAATCTAGTCATAGAAAATATATCAAGAAGATAAGATTTGAATCTACCAATGATGGAAAATGAACTCTATGTAATGATCAAGTATCAACATAGATAACAACAATAAAATTAGATTCATCCTAACAAAAATGTAGAAATTTGGATCTAAGTGACATCTAGAGAATCTTTCCAAGAGAAGAAATGAGTCCATCTTGGCATACCAAGCCCAAGGGGATTTCTTGAGGCCATAAATATACTTCCTCAACTTGCAAACCAAAGAAGAACCCTAAATAAATACTTTTGGTTGCTCCATGTAAATATCCTCCTAAAGATACTTGTGAAGAAATACATTCTTTTCATCCATCTAATGTACATTCCATCCATGAGTTATGGAAATGGAAAGATTCAAGAGAATGGATTTTATCTTAGTGATGGGGGAAAAGGTCTTTGTGTGATTAAAACCAAGAACCTATGAGAAAACTTTGGCTACAAGTTGCGTTTTGAACTTGTTACATGTCCACAATTCCATTGGTTACATATTTGGTTTGATAGATCCACTTACACTAAACCATTTTTCTTCCCTTAGGAAGAGGGACTATATCCCATGTGTGGTTCATTAGCAAGGAACTATACTCTTTCTCCATTGATGACTCACACTAAAAATTTCTTTGTGCTTCCCTGTATGATTGTGGATCAAAATTAGAGGCAATATAGACATGTAGAAGATGTTGATGTTATGACCGAGTCTTGTCAGTGCTTGAAGGATCCCCAATAAAATTGCATATTTTTTGTAGAGTTTGTTGATCTCGTTGAGGCATTGGAGAAGATGGGGGTGAAGGAAAAGAATCCTCAACTTCAAAATGTGAACCTTGTAGAGGCATAATCCTATGAGTTTGAGGTGAGGTAGAATCATCTGATTCCACTATGGAGGAAGGATGAGGGGAATTAGAGGCCAAGATAGGAGAGCTTTCCTCAAAGTGAACACTCCTCTCAATAAAGAGTTCATATGTCTTTGGATCCAAGAGTTGATGCCCCTTGACACTATATGGATATCCAACAAAGATGCAAGGCCTAATTTGAGGTTCCAAAGCCTTATGCTTCTCTAGAGGAATGTATGCCCAAGCAAGGGAGCCAAAAACTTGAAAATTCCTCATAACTAGTTTCCTACCACACCAAGATTCAAAAGGAGTCATACCTTTCAATTACTTATGAGGAACTAAATTCTAAATATGTGTAGAAAAATTAATGGCTTCAACCCAATATTCTAGACAAAGATAATGAGGATGATTCATGCAACTAGTCATGTCATCAAGGTTCTTGTTCTTCCTTTTGGAAACACCATTTTGTTGTGGTGTGTATTCAACTAAATGTTGAAGGTCTACCCCTTCAAAAACTTACAAAATTGCACAAGATGATGGTTCACATATTCTCAACCATTTTCTATGCATAATATCATATAATTTTATTGTTAGCATGAGCCTTGAATTATTGAACTTGTCAAATACTTCATTCTTTTGGTGAAGAAAGTAGCCCAAGTGTATTTGGAGTAGTCATCAATTAAGGTGAGTGCATAGTGATCCTTACTAAAAGAAAAAGTTGGAAATGGACTCACAAGATCATTGTGAACCAACTGAATGAATTTTGAAGCCCTAAAAACTTCCCTTTATCAAATGCACACAATTTAGGAACACAAATAACATCCTCAAATGCTCCATCATCTATGTCAATCAAACCTTTTCCTACAAATTCCACCTGATTATGATCACCTATAAGAATGTGTGGCATTGTAAAAGGTTCCAACAAACAAAATGATTCTATATTAAAACCCATATCATGTGTAGCACCTGAGTCAAATATCTATTTTTGTGAAGATTATGTGGCTACAAAAAGTGCATGTCATTTCCCTTTCCTTGATTTTGAAGAAATGGAAGCAGATTCTTCTTGTTTACAAGAAGATGGAAAATTGATGTGTTTTTTCTTGATAATGTTTTTCAACTCATCAAATTTATTAGTATGGTAATGATGCTCTTCATGACCAACTTTCTTACAAGATGAACAAGTCAATCTCTCCTTCTTTTGTGAATTCCCTTTATTTGAAGAGGATGAAGATTCTCCTTGTGTAGGAGAAGATGAGTGTGCTCTTTGTGTGTTTTGTTCTTTTATTTCTTACGTTTCTTACTAGATCCTATCCCATGACCTACCACCAAATCTTGTGACTTGGATGACTTGATTGGTGATAAACTTTTTTTTTAAGGATAAACATCTTTGTGAATAGATAAAATGATGGTGTAGTATGGATATTTCTCATAGTCAATCGATGATTCTAAAAACCAGAAATAAAAGTTGTATATTTTGAAGGAAGCTTGTCTAAGAAATTATTCAAAGACCAATTGCGCATTTTTCCTATCAATACCAAATTCTTTGATTTGTGTTCTTAATTTGTTAGCCTTAGTTACATAGTCTTGGATATTTTCAAAAAAATTTGGAACTAGATTAGTGAGATCATTATCAATTTTGTATCCCCTAATCTCATCATTTTGACCATACAATTTAGCAAGTTTATCCCAATCCCCCATTAAATATTTTACACTTATCAATATTAAAGATGAGGTCATTAGAAATTAATTTACAAATATTTCTAAGAGCCATAGTACTTACAAGCCAATCTACCTTTTCTTTAGGATCTGTGGGTTTTAGAATGGTTCCATCAATATAGTGAGTTAATCCTTTTCCCATTAGTTTACTCTAAGCATTCACTTTCTATGTTGCATATTTATATGGAGTTAAAAGAGGAAACTTAGGATGATCCATGGCTAATATTTACAGAGCACAAGAGAGAACTCAAAGCATAATCACACAACATAGTCCCCCCAAATTACTCAATCAAAGTAAGCCCCCAAGCAAATATGATTTGACAATTTATACTTAGTGTAGTTACTATTGCCACTTGCAAGAGAAATCTATGTGGTATTTGATCTCAATGCATTATAATTTCTAAAATAAGGCTATATGTTGAAAGCACAACTTTTACCATAATGACTATAGACTGATAATACCAATGTGAAGTACATGAAAAATTATACACTTTTAAAAAATGCACATGAAAAGGAGTCTATATGAGCATGGACAAAGCCCCAAAAGTTTCCAATTCAAGAATGGTTCAACAAAACCTATGATAAATTAAAATTTCTAGAAAATATGTGCATCGACATCACAAATTATCTACAATAGTGGGTAGAGTACGAAAAATTAGCCCAAATAAAAAAAATTGCTCAAGAAATGCAGGTCAAAAGCACAAGATATGAGCCTTCATTTTTTTCCTATAAAACTCAACCTATCAATTGAGAGGAGGTAAATTTTTGAAAAATATTCCTTCACCAAATTTAGTAGAATTGCTACTAGATTTGGAAAACCTACCAAATGTAGAACTCTTCCAAATCTGAAACCTTTGCTAAATGTAGAATCTTTGCCAAAATTGGTAGAAATGCTAAATTTGTTGCCAAAGTTCGATGTTTGTGGAATTAGGAACTTTTTATTTTTATTTATATATTTTATTTAGATTTTATTTTTTAAAATTTTTTGTGATTTTATTTTTTCTAAAATAAAAATAAAAAATAATATGGGTGTGGTGGGCCACATGGTGCCTCACCCCAAAGAAAGTGGTCAAGCCCTTTGTATAGGACTCACAACCCTATAAAGGTCCACATACCCTATAAAGGATTGTGGCCTTTATTATGGGGCACACACCATATGTATAAGGCCTAAAAGGTCTTTGCACAAGGTGCCTATCAAGTACCCTTTAAATTTTCAATTTTTTTAAGAAAATAAATTTTCAAAAAGCTTGAAAATTTTGTGATTTTTTTAAAAAAATATTTCTTTTACAAAAAAATCATACAGCTACATAGGGGTTGAGTCATATGGCCCAACAAACAAAAAAAATTGCCTCAAAGGGAAACCTTCTCCAAAATGGATGATTTGGCAGTCGATTTATAGGTTCTTGGGCCTTTTGAGCATGATTCTAGGGTCAAATTTGACCCAAAATGCTTCAAAAATATGGCTACCTTTTGAATTTTGCAACCAACTTTTGACTTCAAACCCTTGCATATTTGGTCGCCAATGTCCAACTAGGATTAAACGAAAAGAAAATATGGATTTCTCAAGCACTATGAATGCAATGGTGAGCTCATATTTTCTCCACCAATATCCAAATGCATCTACATTACCCCCCTCAATAGAAACCTCCCCCCCCCCAAAAAAAAAAAATAGTATTTCTATCACAATTTTCTAATTCTCTAGAACATCCAAGGATGAAAGAGAAGAGAATACTCATTGCTTCAAGAAAATACAATATTTTCACTTAAGATCTCTTAAAATACCAACCAAAGAAACTCAACTTGCTCTGATACCATGTAAGATTTGTCTATGGAGATAGCCACCCAAGATCTAGAAACCTAATGTAAAGCACAAGATAAGTTCAGAAGATCAATATGACAAGTGAAGTGATGTGTTTGCGACACATTGCTTTAAAGAAAAATTTGTTGATAGTGCTGATAAAAAAAATTCATATGCCCCAGATGCTAATTTTCAAGTGATGATGTGTGTATGCCCCCTCGGGAGATAAATCAGGGAAATTTTTGAATTTTTAGGATGTTTTGAATTTTTGAGTTTCAATTTTTTTGGATTTTTCGACAATTGATCTCTCAATAAAGAAGGATGATCCTGCCAATTGATTAATTGATGCCCTTTCTAAAAATAAAAAATGATCCCACTTAAATACCCTCCATTTACCCCTTTAAAAGATAAAAAGGTGAAAAAAAAGCTCATTTGAATTCATTTACAATTTGAGTGATTGAGCTGATTGGGAAATTTAGCAAGATGGTGATCCCATATCACACCCATCGATTCGAGCAAGTTCGATGACACAACTATCCTGTCACGTATGGACCTCCGGTATGTACCTCAAGAAATCACCTTTTGAAATTTGAATTTGTTTTTGGCACGTTTTCATGTTTTAAAATATGTGAATAGTACATTTTAGTGCATTTAGGATCTAATATAGTGCATTGATAGATTTAGAGCATTTATGTGACAGAATAGCACATAGATGAATTCTTTTGCACAATTAGGTTTTTAGCGCATTGATGCCATAAAGTGGCACATATGATGACTGTTGTAGCACATTTAGATTTTTGGCACATCGATGCTCTGTTTCAGCGTATTGATGGAATGTTTTAGCTAATCCATTGTTCTAGTGCATAGATGCACTATTTCTATGCATTGACACCAAAATTGATGAAATGCTGATTTTTCTCCTTGATTTTGATGCTTAATGATCGTGTTAGTCATTGCTTTGGTGATGTTTGATAGGATAGATTATGATTTACCTCATGATGGATGAGATTCAATGATAGACGCTCTATGCTATTTGATCAAAATCTCATTTGAGCTGATTAGATTGACTGATAGATTGATTGATAAAATGTTGATTTGTGATATGTCATGATTATAAGAGGACTTATGAGTTCTTCAGTCTCAGCGGTGCTACCCAAAGACTTGGGATATGATTCCACATCTTGTGCAGGAAGATTTGGATGTTATTGCGTGATGTGGTTTATCTTCCTTGCTTGATATTTTGCAATATAGGATAAATAGGGGACTATTGAATGCATTGGCTAAGAGATGGCATAACAACCACAACACGTTCCATCTAGCTACTAGTGAGATGATGGTTACCTTGAAGGATGTGTATTGAATATTGGGGATTCCTATGGTTGGAGAGTTAGTTGTATATGATCACATAGAGCAGGGAGGTACCAAGGCACTAAGAAGGAGACTTTATGCTTACGGGATTAGTGATTATGAGATCCCATTGTAGGATATGGTTGATTCTTATGAGCCATTACCATTTGTTCTAAATGGGTTTGTTGGAGGTTTCTTATGTCCTGACTAGAGGTCAAAGGGATTGTCCATTGACTAGGGAAGGATACTAGAGAGGATGATCACCCAGGGGATTTGATATGCATGGGGTTCCTGTATGTTAGCACATGTATATCATGATCTACATCAGGTGGCATATCTCAAAGCTATGAGTTTATCAGCTAGAGTGACACTGCTTCTGATTTAGGCTTGCGAGCATATACTTGCTACTCATCCTATAGCGGAGAGAGATCTTCTAGTTGGCAGGCCATATGTCTTCAAGTACTCAAGTGGTATTGTCCAAAACAAGTTGAGAAAATTGGACTATTAGTAGTGAGTGCTTGATGATTTGGAGACCATCACATGGTGACCATACCTAGATTATGAGCAGTGGCCCAAGGATAATCTGGAGATGTCATACATTTGCACTTCGAGATATTTGATTGGATGAAACCAATTTATTATTAAGAGATTCATGCTCATGAGGGTGCTTCATCAGTATGTCCAAGTACAAGGGATGCCCCAGGGAGTTGCATTATATGCTTGGAGACAGCAGGATATTCCAAAGTGGGGACCTACCATATCTTATGATACAACTTGTGAGGAGTATTTTGGATTGTAGGCACAGGTATGGGATTATTGTCTAGATATCATGGCTACTGTGATGAAAGATGAGTATGTTGAGTATTTCTTCACACATGTCATACCAAGGATATCTAGTCCTGATGAGCTAGTACCATCATTTGATGATGATGAGAGAGAACCACAACATGCATCGAGACAAAGGAGGGATGGGGGAGATGGTGATGATGAGGAGGGAGATGGAGGGGATGCAAGAGATGATGGAGATGAGGGAGATGCAAGCAATAGACAGATATTGGATTTTAGAGTACCCTAGAGGAGGAGATCTATGGTTTTCTTGGGACTGCAGCAGGCAATCCCATTGTAGGTTCAGATTTATGTGCCTTCCCATCATTAGAAGGCACAAATAGATGTCTTACAGTTACAAGTGGAGGGATTACAAGGAAAATTAGCACAGGCATCAGAGCAAATTGCTTCTCTGACAACAGAGAGAGATGTTGTGAGACAGAGATGTGAGTATGTAGAAGCCCTAGCTGAGAGATTATAGAGAGTTTCTGAGGGGACTATTGCAAGGGATATGCTCAGATAGGTTTTTCATTTAGCCTGAAAGATAGAGTACTATAGATCATTGTACTATCAGGAAATTCCTACAAAGTGACCTGCCCCTAGTTATGCAAAATCTATTAGTGCTAGGTCAGGTCAGAGTCAATCATGAACTACAAGCAGGGGTGTGACTGGGCCACTACTCCAAGATTCATTAGGTAGAGATCTGAGTGCAGGTCCATCTAGTGGTGCAGCAGTAGGCGCAGTGATGCCTACAATGTCTAGGGGGAGCAACACATAGCTTTTGTGCTTACATTTGATGTACTGAGACTTGATGTATTCACTTATTCAATCAGGGACTTTATGATTTCCTGCCATGTTGTTGATGTACCTCTCCATATTTTGTGATATCATTTTACACTTGACATTGATTATTTTGAGATTCTATGAGATGTAGCAGAGACTATTGATCTATATGTTGTCTACGTGTTTTTATGATGAATGCATTTTATTTCCGTTCTATATGCAATATGATGTTTATATGATTATGCCATGGTTGTGTATGGATGCAATAATGAAATGATGATGCATGGATTATGATTCTATATGACTTTTATGTATGATGATTTATGATATATAAGATAGATTTGATCATGCAGATAAGATGTGATGTACTTTATATTTTTTTATTTCTCTAATGCAAATAAATGATCTAATGCATGGATGGATGACCTATGATAATACTTTCTAATGTATGTATGATATGATAATGATTATGCAACTACATGTGAATGATCTTTTTTTTGGTTATGTCAAATGTACTCAATCCTTTAATGAGAGAGATAAAATTATTTTAAAATTTTCCAGCCTTGGAAAACCTAAAATGCACATGCAAAAACTAATATGTATGCAATCTATCTTAACCATGCAAATCTAAATATGCAATGTTGTCATCTTGTCAGCCAATTTTTTGTGCTTGTTATCATCATTGAGATTTTGATATGTTGAAAGTTAGTACAAACATCGATGGTCTAATTAAACCATGATTACTTGAGTACAACTTCCATGGATTTTTGATATTGCAAGGTAATACAAGCATCTAGGTATAATTAAACTGAGATGACCTAAGTATTGTTTGCATAAAACAGACAAGAATTAATCATTTTCCTATGCAAATCTGGAATGTCATCAATGATACTTTGTAGATCACATCTCACAACAAATTTACATAGTACTAATGATCAACTCACAGACAACAAACAAAGAAAAATATCATACTCCATCGTATCTTGTCTAGTCCATGACATCCTTGAGTTGCTCCAAAGAAATGATAACAAAAAATATTCAAGATACAACAGTTGAACATTTATGCTAAAGTGATTAAACTATGATTCAGAAGACCATCATCCAATGAGATTTGGTTTACCGATCATGTTGATTTAGATGGTTGGTTTTTCTAAAGGTTGTGATTGATGTCCAATGTTGAGTTTCATTGTGATTGTTATGTTTCCTATGTTGTCTTACTATCACTTGTCTGTTGTTTTAAGCTCAAAGTAGATTGTCCCCAGTGAGTTTAGGATTTTTCCCCCCAGTGAGAAACCAACCATTTATTGCCCAATGATTGTCAAGCTAGGGTGAGACATGACTGCAATGCTCGGATATGTACATGAGGTTTTATGATGGATAGGCATAATGATGGAAAAAAGCAGAAAATTGACACACATTCCAATAGATGGAAAATCCAATCTATCACAAATAATGCCTATTGCCAGGTTTCCAGTACTTGTTTTTATTGCACTTTTTCTAATTTTATGATTTTTATTTTTATTTTTCACTTTTTTTTTGTATTTTTTTCCTTTTTTGCTTTCTTTGGATTTTTCTGCTTTTTTACTTTTTGGATTTTCTACTTTTTACTATTTTTGTATTTTTTGCTTTTTTTTTCTACTTTTTGGATTTTTTTCCTTTTTTTGGATTTTTCTTCTTTTATACCATTCATTGGATGAGTTATGTATAAAACATATTGAGATGAATTCTATTGATAGGTTCTTCAAACAAGTCCCCTTTGAGTTTAGATAAATGATATGCTCTAGATCTATATACTAATACAATGACAAAAGGACCTAGCCAATTAGGTTCAAATTTTCCCTTCTTTTCCTAATCTTGTTAATTGTGAGGATTCTCTTTTAGTACTAAGTCGCCAACCTAAAATGTTCTTGGTCTTACCTTGTGATTATAGCTCCTTGACATTCTTTGTTGATAATCTTTTAGATGATCAACAACATGCTGACGAGTTCATCTAACAATTTCAACTCCTATAGTCTGGAAACTCAATCATCTTCCTCTAAAATGATTCCTTTCAATGACACCTCGAGTGAAGGTAACTCAACCTCAATGGGTAAGATGGATTCTGATCCATAACAAGGGCATATGGTGTGGCTCATGTAGGGGTGTGGATGCTATTATGGTATGCCCACAAGGTAGGGTTTAGTTGAACATGCCAGTCATGTCTAGCATTGTTGACAGTTTTCTTCAGGATTTTCAAAATGGTCTTATATGAGGTTTTTGATTGGCCATTCCCTTGAGGGTAATAGGGTCTGGAAAATCAGTGTTGGATATGGAATTTTTCACAAATTTCTTGTACATCTTGGTTTTTGAAGGGTCTACCATTGTCAATGACAATGGAGCTAGGGATCCCATACCGACAGACAATGCAGTTCAAAATGAAAGAGGAAATTTGTTTACCAGTGATTGTGGTTAATGGAACAACTTTAATCCAATTTTTGAAATAATCAGTGGTTGTGATTATGACTTTATGTCCATTAGAGGAAGATGGATGAATCTTACCCACAAGATCAAGTCCCCATTGATAGAAAGGCCAGGTCAATGTGAATGGTTGCAACTCTTGCGTTGATGCATGTATGAGATTTCCATGGACTTGAGACTTCTTGCACTTCTTAACAAATTAAAAATATTCTTTCTCCATGTTCAACCAATAATATCCCAAGTGAAAGAGTTTCTTATCTAGAGTAAGACCACTTGAATGAGTACCACAAATACCTTCATGAACTTCTCATAGGGAAGTTTCAGATTCATCATGTTTAAGACATTAGAGGAGAGTACCATCAAGACCTTGTCAATAAAGTGTATAAGCTATTAGGGTGTGTCGGGTTGCTTGATGGATAAAGTTGCATTTTTTTGTTCTAGGATAGATCAAGTGGAAGGGTATTATCTCTCAAATAGGTATAAATCTTCCCATAGATTGAAGAATCAACATCAACTAGATGGCACACGACTTGGGATTTAGGATTGTCATATGTGGGAGTAAACAATTGTTCCACCATGAATTAATAATGATTTTGTTTTTCTAGTATTTGTAAAAGAGAAGCAATGGTTGACATGGCATCTACAGCTCTGTTGTCTACTCTTGGAATTTGTTCAAACTTTATATCAACAAAGTATTTCTTGAAGTCATCTACCATTCTCTTGTATGGCATCAACTTGTCATCTTTTATTTGATAGTCATCATTAACTTAATTGATGACTAATTGGGAATCTCCATAAACTTGTAATTTTGTGATTTTCCATTCCACTGCTACCTTGATACCAATGATTAGTGCTTCATATTCTACCATGTTGTTTGTACAAGGGAGCATCAAGCTGTAAGATTTTGGGATAGTTTGTCCTTGAGGAGTAACAAATAGGATTCTAGTACCCAATCCATGTTGAGTGTAAAACCCATCAAAGTATAATATCCAATGTTGTGTTGTCATTGTGAGGACATTTGATCTGGTAATTCAATATGCATATGATGGTCATCTTGCAATGGTGCTTCGACTAATTGATCTGCTATTACTTGGCCCTTGATTGCTCTTCTATCAAGATATTGAGTGTCAAATTCACTCAATATCATCACCCACTTTGCTAATCTTCCTATTAGAGTGGCTTTGTTGAGTAGATATTTTAATGGATCTATCTTAGCTACTAGTTTGACGGTGTGTGTTAACATATAGTTTCGCAATTGTTGAGTAGCAAACAACACTACCAAACAAGATTTTTCAATGAATACATAGTTAAGTTCATAGCCACTCAATGTTTTGATGATGTAGGACTAGAAGGGACAAGTGAGGTCTTGGATATGAGAAAGGAGAAAGTTTTGGATCTGGACAAAGGAGATTTAGGAAGGAAATTAGATGAACAAAGCTAGAAGGTATCCAGTAAGACAACCTAATGCTCAAAGGTTCAATGGTTACTATTTTACTTGCAATAATTTTTTTCATATGGCCGCTCACTATAGAAGCAAAATGAAACCAAGTGCTCCATCATTCTCAGGTCAAATTTTGAATTGTTATGAGTATGGTCATAAGTTAGTTGAATGCATAAATATGTCAAAAAAAAAATTCAATAGAGATGTCAGATGTTATACCTGCAATAGATTTGGGCATATTGCTAACCAATGCAGATCAAGAGAAAATCAATTGAACAACTGGTCTGGACAAAGAAAATTTGTTTGCTATAACTATAACAAATCTAGTCACATTCTAGATTTTGTAGAAGCAGAAAAGGTCTAGTAAATCAAAGGAAAACAATGTAGAAGGATGAAAAGGGAAAAGGAAAAGTTACTACATATGAGATCAAGAATCAAATTAAGAAGACATGGATGAAGAAGAGTCCTTCTATTGCAGGAAATGAGCCAACACCATAATCTAGTACTGGAAATTCCTCCAAGAATTAGTTTATGGCCTCTGGCCTAGGGGGAGTTCTCAAGAAAATATTTTAAGCCCCTTGTTAGTAGTTGGTACTAGAATGTGGCAGATAGCATTAATTGCATTAGTGATGTGCAGATGTTTTTGGATCTCTTGTGGAGGATATTTGTACAAAATTGAAGGTCCATAGAAGAATTTTCTTTCACAATCTATGAAAAAAAGGTATCTGAAAGACCTAGGGAAAAATAATTTATTGCAATGAAAAAGTTAGGTGCGTGAATGATAAAAAGTCATTTCTATCCCTCATTTGTCACATTGCATTTTGAGAAGAAGGTTGGAGAGATCCACAACAAACATTGGCAAAGATACAAGTATGAAGGTGATTCAACGATCAAACCCTAATCTCGTGAAAGTTATTTATCTATTAACTCGTGAAATTGAAAATTATAGAAATGGTTGCTCCATTGGTTGTTGATATTAAGGATAGGCCCCATTTGAAATTAAAATGACACCCATTCAAATCCATTGAGATAGAACCATTAGGTGCATTTTCTTCTATTCTGTATGGTGTTTTTTATATTGAAGATATTAAGGCATACATTCTTGTGAATGTTGAAGAATTAGGAAGCTCCCAGTTGTTAAATGTGTATAGCAATCACATTGTGGGAGAATATTTCTGTGTAAAACCTAAATTTAAAACTCTAGAGGAGAAGAAGTTCGCTCAGATTATGAAATTTCCCACGCTTGAGGAAATTGAATGGGTTCGCTACATATTGAGTCAAGTTCATGCCAAGTTTATTTGGTTAATTCAGCCTTTTAAAATCACAAAGGAAGCTATAAGGATTGTTACTAGTTTGAATTCATCTGGTAGGTTACCCACATTGAAAGCTATGAAGAATCAAACAGTCACATATGCAACCAGTTCAATGTTTGACAAGAGAGCTATGAAAATTGATGATATTATCAAAGTGGATGTTAGATTTTCCTCTATGGTCATTGGGTACAAAATCTATCACTCCAGTCAAGATAATTCTATATCTGGTACAACAATCTATGCAACATATCAAATGGTCAAAGAAAATGCAAAATATGACCTATGTGAGTTACTCTGGAGCCAGTTAATTGAGAATCTTGGAAAAATCAAGAAGGATAAGAACAAATATTTCTTGTATGGTAATCTATTGTTGTTTCTATTCTTCTACTTCATGAATGAAGTTCTAGGAGTTGGAAAAGTGCATTGGCAAGGTGATAAACTCATAGCTATTCAAATTAGAGACATCTTGTACGAAATTGGTGTCAGGAAAGCTAGAAAAACTACTATCTGGGGTTATTTAAAAAGTTTTCAGAATGAAATGTAAGATAGGGAAAGGATTCCCACATCTATTATGGAAAATTACAGCGACACAATTTGCTTCATGGTTGATATCAATGCTTGATGGAAGCTACATAACCTAGAATAGTGTGGATAATTCCTATGGGTTATGAGGTTGAGGAACACGTTTTGGAGTTATATGCTCAACACTTGCTAAGTAAACCTTGATATCTAACAAAAGAAAGGTTTGGTACCTTTCAGGAAAAGAATATGGAAGTTCATGAACAATTGAAGAAGCCTATGATAATCCAAAAAGTAAGAAAAGAAGTGGAAGCTTTTGTAGAAAGCATGGGTATATCAACTAAAGTTGTAAGCGAAGCTAGGAGGAAAATAGAACAAGCTGAAGCAACAAAGCCAGCTAGAACTAAGTCTACTAGTCCGGCAGCATCGTCTTCCAGATCTAGATCTACAAGGAGCTATGCACTCTCATCTGGTCCTCTAAAGAAATCAATCCTTGTGAAAGCTCAAGCCAAGACATCCAGGAGAGAAGGAGAGAGAAGGATAAAAGCACAAGAGTCTATGTTGTTGTTTCAAAAGACGAAGAAATTGAATCTAATGAAGAGGTAAGAGAAATTAAGCAAAAGGGCTCAAAATCATCTAAATTCTCTAAGGACAAGCCCTCTAGTGAAGAGAAAGAAAAGAAATAGATGAAAATTGAAAAATCAAGTATGTCTATAAAAGAAGTGGAAAAATCCTTTATTAAGGATGGTAATCTTAGACCACTTTTTGAATGGTATGACACCTTTGGTAGTGCCAGTCAAAGAATTCTTGAGGAGGCCACAATAAAGTATTTGAATAATTTCAATATGACTCTCATTGAAATAATTTTTGAGTTACCTAAAGTTTTGTATGAAGTCTTAGAAATGAGGAGTGAATGCAAGAACTAAAGAAGAGAAAATGAGAGAATGGATACTTGTTAATTTGTGTCCATTGATGTCAATAGAAGAGGTGAAGAAGATCCTCAATGATGCAAAAAGGGATTTTAAGATCAAGACAAGGGTGAA
>VDFB02362537.1:0-28786 GCA_007258455.2 Sequoia sempervirens | reverse complement strand
TCCTGAAGGAAAATTAAAAGAATTGCACAAAGATTTAGAAGGACTTCAAGACTATGTGAGTACTGAATCTCTAGCTAGTTTTTCAATCCCTATGATAGATAACACGAGGAAATTGATTGGTGATTCTCATGGATTAGAGGTTTTTCATAGCTTATCCCATATAGTTGATGCTAATGTACCTACAATGGCTAGTTGCACTCAAGCTTTGGGATATACTCAAATTCAAGGAGGAAATCAAGTCTCCCTCCCTATAGCCATAGCCTCTATTCCTACATATACCAACCCAACTATCACCTCAATGATACAATTGTAGTATAGAAAAATGTACATCTTTACATTTTCACACTATTTTTTCATCCCCTAATTAATTGGACTTAATTAAGGCTTTAATTGGCCCAATTATGCATTTACAAGCCTAATTAATTTCATTTTCTAAAAGGGAAACCCACATTTAATCAATGCCTACACTTAACTACACATCTTGGAAAATGTGTGTCCTAGGTTTAGGGCCTAGGACCCATTCACCCAAGGGTGAATGGGTCCCCCTTAACTCTTGGATCCCATTTTTTAATATGTTTTTGGTGACATTTTAATGATCTAAATTCAAATTGCAAAGGTTGGCTTGTGGTGTTTGATTGTCAGGTAATTAAGGAAACACCTATAAATACAAGGTCTTTTTATCAATTCAAATCTTAAGACTTTAAGAGATCAATCTTGAAAGAAAATATTATTGTCAAGAGAATTGGAGAGCATATTTATTAGTCATTTATTGCAACATTCAAGATCCTATCACGATGTCAATATTTATGTGTGTCCATGAATGTTTTTGAGCTAACATTGTGATGTAGGTTTCAAGTTTCAAGCAAGCATTCAATCATCAAGATATATCAATAAATAAAGCCACTTCATGCAAGATCCAATCCTTAGAGAGATGTGTTAGACTTCAGTCCTCTAAGGGCAACCATTAAAGGGTTTGGTGAGTTGTGGCATAGCATTGTTCATTCATCAATTCCTTCATTTTTTCATTATCAAGGTTTAATTACCAAAACTAGGGTTTGACCAAGGAAAACCCCTATTCACCAATTTTTATTTTTTTTCCCTTTCTTTGTGTATGTGCATATTTGTAGGTGAAGAAGGGTTGAAGATTGATCGAAAGTGTAATTTTGCAAATTTGTCAAAGTTGTCAACATTGTCGTCAATACATGAAAACTCAGATGCCAAATTCATTTTTAGATTCTCGAAAGTGAAACATGGGGAAAAAAGCATCTCAAATCCATCTCAAAAGGACCCCAAAATTTGAGGAAAAACCCTATACAAAGTCCCATTCACCCTTGGGTGAATGAGTCCTACTACAGCTCATGAAACCCACTTTTTTGGGTAAGTTTGTCATGTTTTGCACTTCCCAAATTTGCCTACAAATTGGTGTTTTTGTTTGTTCTATCATTTAACTTTTCACTTCAAGTTTTACTTCACATAATAGAGTACATTAAAAAATTTATTTTCATCTCCCAAAAGTGCATTTCAGTCATATTTTACCATTTTTTGCCATAAGGGAAACAATAGTGTTTCAATAGGGTTGACTCACGTAAAGGTTGAAAGTCACTCTACCTTTGGGAAAACTCATTTCCTAATGAAAATAGAGAAATTTTAGGTGCATCATACATCTTTTTAATCATTTCATATTGATCACCCACTTACATTTTTCTATTTTTCATTTTGGTGAACTCAACATTGTACATCTAAAATTCTGAAATTTGAGTTCATTAAAACCCTAGATCTATGATTTGCATTAGTTTACATTGCATTGCATAAATTTACATTTCCTTTAGGGTTATAAAAATTACATTAGTTTTCATTTCATCTAGGGTTTTAATCTTGCAGTTTGCATTGTTTAAAATCTAAAAAATCCAAAAAGTTGCATACATAATACATTGATTTTGCATAGTACTTGCATATTAGTGTAATTTAAATCATTTACATTAGAAAACTTAGTCAAAATTACATTAAAAAAGTTGTCATCTTTGTTCACTTTTTTTCTTTATTACACTTGCATTTAAACACCAAAATCTGGAAAAATTTGTCACAAAAGCCACAGTTTGTAACATGAAATAGGGAACCTACATAGTAACCTAAAAAATTGAATTTTAATTTTTGAAATCTTTGTACAAGGACTCATTCATCCTTGGGAAAATTTGTCCCTATACAGGTGTCCTAGCAAGTTTCTGGGTGCATTTTTGTGTCTATTTTTGCATTCTACTCCTACTGTTAAAATTGCACTTTGAAATTCTAAAAAACAGTTATTGTATGTGCAACAAAAGTGTCATTTTGCTCCATTTATTGAAATTTCATGGAAAAACTATTGCATTTCAATATTAAAAATCATCAAATCTATTTGACAATTATGTTCATTTTTTGAAGCATTTTATTTTTTGGATAGATTAGTTCTCATAACAACATATTTCCTTTTCAAACATTTGATGTTCATAGAGTATCGCATGGCTAGTATGATTCTATTTTCCATACTCATGAGCATATTCTAGGTAAAAAAAATAAAAACTTTGACAAGCATGTTAGTTACCCTCCCAACATCTATCATATTTGTAAGAATTTCATAACATAATAGGATGCAAGCATAAACAATCATGGAAATCATAATTATTCTTCTCTTGATACATCTCCTACTTGTGACGAAGGTATTTTGGTGAAAGGAGATACAATCATTGAGTGTCATGATAAAATTGTTTATCCCTATTCACTTACACAACCCACTTGGGAGGACATTACAACACAAGAGGATGATATCATTGGAATATCTCTTAACAATACCTTGCCTAGTCTCCATTAATCTCCCAACATCTCTCCCACTTGTGAGAATACTTTAGTGCAAGAGAGTTCAATCCTAGAAAATCATGAAAACCATAGTTTTTCTTCTCCCAATACCTCTCTTGTGATGAAGGTATCTTGCTGAAAGGAGATACAATCATTGAGAATCATGAGGATCTTGTTTGTCCCTTTTCGAATTATTCGCCCATTTGAAGTTATATTGTGCCAAATGAAGATGATATCAAAGATACATTTCTTTCGAAATATGGTATATATGAAGAGACTAAGTCAAGATTTGACCCCACTTGTTAGAAAACCATCAACAAGAAGTCACATCCACTGAGGTTATGAATGCACAAGTGTCCATTAGATCTCCCTTGATTATAGGAACACCTAAAACTCCTCTTAGACCTCCTAAGAGTCCTCTAATTATTGGACCTCACAAGTCACCTTCTAAGCCACTTCTTATCATAGGACCAACTCAACACCAACAAAAACCTTTGGGATCTATCTCAAAATTTGCAAGGAAACTCACTAGTAATAATGTTTTGTAACAACCTAGTCAAATCATACCATTTCTCATACATATAACACAAGGAACAATAGGCAACCACAAACATACCTACTTTATTACCATTACCTCAGCTTATTTTTCCTAGTGCTCCTCGGTTTCCTTTGCATATTGGAAAGGAGTATGATCTTGTGGAACAACTCATAAACACTCTTGCTAATATTTCTTTATGGGATCTTATTCAAGCTTCACCTAATTATCATAGCATGCTTCAAAGTGATTTATAAAAAGTAGTGGTCCCTCCTAGTGCACAACCAAATGATGTAACAGTTGTAATTCAAGGTATGAACTCAGTCAAATTAGACATTACCTTTCACCAAGATGAGTTACCTCCATTGGAAAAAAAATAAAAAAATGAGGCCTTGATAATAGTGGCTTTCATTAATAGATGTGGAATAAAAAGAACTCTCATTAACAATGTTTTGACGCTCAATATTTTTACTGTACGCCTTCAAGACAAGATTGGAGTAGAAAAGAGCCAAATTCAACAAGACTCTTTATCTATTTGGGGATTTGACAATGTAGGAAAACAACCACTTGGTGTGACAATGCTACCTGTTAAAGCAAGAAAGGTAACATTACAAACTCCTATTCATGTTATGCCTCAAGAACTCTCACATAATCTTCTCCTAGGTAGACCTTGGATTCATGCAATGAATGTGGTGCCTTCAATTTTACATCATCAAGTTCAAAGTACATTTACAACAACAAGGTTTACACAATCAAAGTTGAGCTACAATTAGAAAATTGTTTGTAAAATGAATTAGGAATGACAAATCCTCTTACAACATTGACACCAACTAAAAAATTGGAATTGATACAAGAAGCATAAGAGAAATCAATCATGAAACTATTGGACGATGATTGGGGTTCATTAGATTTTACACCTACATTCATGGGAGAATACAAGATTACACAAAAAACAAAAAAAGAAAGAAACAAGCTAACATAATATCAACACAAGCTGAGTCATCAAAACAATGTGGGTCCACAACTTTTAGCAAAGAAGAGGAAAACACAAATTATACATCCACATGTGATGAGTGTGATCATGAGAAACCACCAATCCAAAAGAGATGGAAAAACTTTATGGAAGAGGTTTTGACCTTTTGAAACAATTTGGCTATAATGGAAAAGGATGTGGTGCTAAATAAAAAGTTATTTGTGTCCCTATAGATCCTTAGACACAAGAAACAACCAGCGGTCTTGGTTATTGTCCTTTGAAAGAAATGAAAGTGTTAAAGAAACCTTTGCTTAATATCAATGTCATCACACAACACACTCCTAGGAAAAATATTGCTTCATCTTCAAGCACATGTCTTAGGGATGATTGGGGTTCATTAGATTTTACACCCTCCTTTAAGGGAGAGTACAAAATCTCATAATCTAGAGAGTCTAATGTATGTGACACCTTGTAATAAGAATGAACTATCTTTGTCACAAAAGAATGAAACACCTTCTACTATTGATCAAGAGGATACCTTGTCTAGGCTTCTCCAAGCTTTCTTGATATCTCTCCCTCCAAGAACATGAAATAACTTTTACAAAAAAATTTCATCTTGTGCATATCATCGAATGCATGGCCATTCAACTAATGAATGTAAGGCTTTAAATAATAAAATTCAACATCTTAAGGATTTTGGTGCTCTTCCTTGCGTTGATGCACCTATTTCCTCTAATTGATAATGATTTTCATCCTATCATGTTTCTCACTACTATGTGGCATTGATAGCTTTATGCATCTTGCTAATTTCCATTCACAGTGGTACAATCTCAAGTGCAACCATATTTATCTTGGTAGCAATATGATAGTCCTTGGTGGTTGTCTTTGTCTCTACACTTGGGGGGAAAGGATCCCCCTTCCTCTCTTACTTAAAATACCAACATAGAAAGTATGTTGACATTTTAAGTTGGGGAATATTGTCCCCCAATCATTTTTTGCATGTTCCCTTCTTAGTGATGATAGCATACATCTCCTAGGAAATCTGACCATTACACTATCACTATTAGCATTAATTTCATTTTGAAATTAATATTTTGACATTTCTTGCTCCACTTTGTTCATAGAGGTTGAATTTGGTGTAGCATTAGCATAGAATATTGATCATGCTATTTTTCCTTATCAAATTTATGAGGGAGTATAACTTTTGGTATGGTTGACATATAGGATCCTATAGACCTGGCATGAATTTCCTATCAACCACCTTTTTTGTGGGTACATATTGACCTAGTGTGTGTTTCTCATATTTGTATTGGAGGATTACCTAGTGTATATTGGATTAAACTAGCCCTTATGAGCATGTTTTTCATGGCCATTGAGCATATCACAACTTGCTTGCCTATGGAGCCATGTGTTTCATAAGTTATTTTACATCCCTATGAGTGTATTTGATGGACGTGGCATAATGCAATTTACTAGTCCATCTCTTTTTCTTTTCGCTTCAATTTTGGCATTATATGTTTGTGTATCTTGTCTTGTTGCTCCATATCATACATATGTGTGTGTCCCTTTACGCTTATGTTGGTTTTCCATGGGATCTTGATCTTGGGGGCTTGCACAACCTCATTTATCCTTGTCATCCTATCCCATCAATATTTGTGGACTTGGACCCCTCTTGACGTATATTTGTCTACTTTAGTGTGAGTCTGAGGGCAAGTTCACACTCTCACTAAAGTGGGGGCTAAATGTAGTGTAGAAAAATGTACACCTTTACATTTTCCACTATGTTTTCTCCCCTTAATTAATTGGAGTTAATTAAGCCTTTAATTGGTCCAATTATGCATTCATAATCCTAATTAATTTCATTTTTCGAAAGGGAAACCCACATTTAATTAATGCCTACACTTAATTACACATCTTAGAAAATATGTGTCTTAGGTTTACGGCCTTGGACCCATTCTCCCAAGGGTGAATGGGGCCCCCTTAAGTATTGGATCCTATTTTTTAATATGTTTTTGGTGGCATTTTAATGATCTAAATTTAAATTGAAAAGTTTGACTTGTGTTTAATTGTAAAGTAATTAAGGAAACACCTATAAATACAAGGTCTTTTTATCAATTCAAATCCTAATACTTCAAGAGATTAATCCTAAGAGAAAATATTATTGTCAAGAGCATTGGAGAGTAGATTTATCAGCCATTTATTATAGCATTCAAGATCCTGTCATGATGCCTAGATTTATGTGTGTTCATGCATGTTTTTGAGCTAAAATTATGATGTAGGTTTCAAGTTTCAAGCAAGCATTCAAGCATCAAGATATATCAAGCAATCAAGCCATTTCATGCACGATCTAATCCTTAGAGAAATGTGTTAGACTTTAGTCCTCTAATGAAAAACATTAAAGGGTTTGGTGAGTTGTGACATAGCATTGTTCATTCATCAATTCCTTCATTTTATCAATATTTCATTATCAAGGTTTAATTAGTACCAAATCTAGGGTTTGACCAAGGCAAACCCCTATTCACCCAAAAAAAAAATATTTCCCCTCTCTTTGTGTATGTGTAGATTTGTAGGTGAAGAAGGATTGAAGATTGATTAAAAGTGCAATTTCGCAAAGTTTTCAAAGTTGTCAACATTGTCATCAAGACACAAAAACTCAAATCCCAAATTCATTTTCAGCTTTATGACAGTGAAACCTAAGGAAAAAACCATCTCAGATAAATCTCCCGAGGACCCAAGAAGTTGAGGAAAACCCCTATACAAGGACCCATTCGCCCTTGGCCAAATGAGTCCTACTATAGGTCCTGAAACCCACTTTTCTGGGTAAGTTTGTCATGTTCTACACTTCCCAGTTCTTCTTGCAAAATGGTGTTTCTATTTGTGTTGTCATTTAAATTTTCATTTCAAGTTTTACTTCACATAATTGAGTTCATTAAGAATTTTATTTTCATCTCCCAAAAGTGCATTTCAATCATATTTTACCATTTTTATCATAAGGGAAAAAACAAATCTTCCAATAGAGTTGACTCACCTAAAGGTTGAAAGTCACTCCTAGCTTTGGGAGATCTCATTTCCTAATGAAAATAGAGGAAGTGTACGTGCATCATACATTCTTTTAATAATTTCATAATGATCACCCACTTAAATTTTTCTATGTCTCAACAAAAAATCATTGGTATAACTCAAATAGTAAGTCTTTCCATTGGAAATCCTTATGGTTTTGGATCTTCACATGTGACACCCCAAGTTTTATACCCTCTCATAAATTTTTGACATAGTAGCCCACCATGCACACAGAAAATTCCACCATATTCACCACATTCCCAAAACATGTCAACCAATGATTATGTCATCAACCAACTTTTGCAAAATGTAACTTCACTTCAACAACAAATCTCAACCTTGAGCCAAAACCAAAATGGACAACCATCACAATATGTCAAAAGGAGCCCATTGTCACTTGAAATATTGAAAACACCAATGCCACAAAAAAGAGATACCTTGGTTTGACAAGTAAAATGGTAAAGGAGACCCTAGCAATCATATATCAACATATGCAACCTTGTGTAGAGACTTCATCTTTGAGGATAAGCTCTTGTATAAACTCTTCCCTAGGTCACTAAAAGGAAATTCGAGTGTGGAAACACTTCCCTAAATGCAAATCAATAAAGAGAGGTGTTGGCCTCCTACAATGATTTTAATAACTAAGCCTTTACGACCATGACTCAAAGATTGGACATCTAACCTGAATAGCTATCTCAATCATCATGAAGGTGCATTTAACTTGTAAACCCAGGGACATGAACTTGAAATGGGTCAACATAGTATGTGCACAAGGAACTCAAAGTATCCATTGCATTCTACAGCTAAGAAACACAATACTAAAAGTAAATTACTGAAAGGGAAAGAGACAAATGTTGAATATCAATCAACAACTATGCTAAGCTAAAATGCATAACAGGAATACAAATTTGAGCAACAAATAGGACACTACTCTGTCTGCTTTGGTTGTAAGAACAGTCATAGAATGGAATTCTAGTGGCTGCAGGAACAATCAATGCTAGATTTCTAACTAAGTACTAATTTAAAAGTAATACTAAACTAATGCTAAACTAATAAGATGGATAACTCACCAAGTGCCCCCCCTTGGATAAGTATCCTCTAAACTAATAAGAACTCAAGTGTTTGAACTCAGAACTTTATTTTATTCATTGTAAATCATGCATACAATAAAGTAATGTATTTGTATCACTGAAACTAGAGAATGAGAGTACAATGTCAAATCGTGCAACCTCTTGAACAAGGAGCATCAAATCATTACTTATACTGTAGCTAAACAAGGCAGTCAACTCCATGATTGGGAGGATGCCATTTAGTGAAAATGGGGGAAAGTGGAGCAATGGCGGTTATGCATGCATGGAATCTGATCAAACAAGCAAGTCCAGACATAGATCTAGCACAACAGTAATGCCCATGCATGCTCAATCATTAAGGTCCACTACAAGGTGGTTACGTTCAGTTGCATGAAGAATCTTTTGTCATTGGTTTCCTTTGACTTGGAGTGATTCCCCAGCTAGTCGTTATGGTGCATGTCCAGCTGGCGGTTTCTTCCACAACTTGGTGTATTAAATTTGCATGGAAAAGTTAGTATGCATAATAATTACACATCTATAACCACTCTAAGAATCATTGATTAATCACATGCAAAATCAATATAGATAACCCACATAATATGCCAAATGTCATTAAAGCTTGCAAAGATAGGATAATATCAAATGCCAATGGTTTGAGGGAAACATTCTGAAAATACCAACATTTAATCATAAAAGTTCATGTCATCACCCAACAAATAGACTATAGATTCTACCCAAAACTAGACCAAAAACTAGGCTCATCACTCCCCCCAACCTAACATTTTGTTGGTCCTCCAGCAAGGGAAGAGTTGTTCTTCTGCTTGGTCAAGGCTCTAAAATTTGCAACTGAAAGTTGTCCAACATCAGTGGTTGCAGTGTGTGAATCAGGGTCCCACTAGAATCCTCCCAATCTGTCAAACCTGTTCCATCTCTGCCTCTCTGCAACAATGTCATGCTAGTAGAATCTGAAATTTGGCACAAGCCACATGAGCATGGGTGGCTCGAAAGTCAGGGGAAGCCAAAGTTGCCCCTATGTTCTCCCAATCTCAATATACCTCTCAATTCTTTTTAGTGATCCAACATAATTGTGGATGGAATGAGGCTCAACTTGTTTCAGCTCATCATTTAAACTATTCCATCTCTGTAATAAACATCTCCTCATGGTCTCCTCCTTTGCTGGTGTCTTTACTTCATACTCACTGTAAACTACCTCAATCCAAGGCATAATCCTATTGCCATAACTTGTTCTGAGCAACATTCTATGCCATTCTCTATAAATGTCTCTTGGGTTGCTTGATTCAGCTCTAACAGGCAAAGGGATATCAAATTCCAATTGCTTATAAGCACTATTTTGTTGTCCCCAACTAATCTCATTTTGTACCCAAGACATGAATGCTCTCAATTGAATATCCCCAACATATAGTAGCAGATTCCAATCATGGTCTTTTGTGATAGCATAATTATGCAAATAAAATTTACATAGAAAATTCTTCATTTCAGGGGAGGCAATACTATAAGCATTGAAAAATTCCATAGGGGTATCAATAGAAGGATTCAAACCTGAGGAAATTCTTGACATCTTAAAAGAGAGATACTTCTCTTTCAGGAGCAGAGCATAGACCCTTGGAGGGTCTCTACATTCCAGAATCTTTGGTGCCAAAGCTTCCATATCATCCACCCTCTGCTTCAGGGTGGCAATCTCTACATTTTTATCCTCAATCTCTTCATCCTTCTTTTGAATTTCCTCCTTTAATTTATGTTTTTCCTTTTTCCATTTTTCCTCCCTTCTTTGTATTTCTTTCCATAAATTCAAAATTGTTGCATGTACTGTAAAACCATGAGGATTATGAATTCCTACTAGTATTTTTGTTGATGGTTGCTCCTCATAAATCACTATATGCATGGACTCAGGCTATCTAGTTATCTCTAGCTACAAGGGTGTTGTTTCTTCTTCCTTTTGTTGTAGGGACTCTTGTTCTTGTTGTGGTTGCAAGAACTCCTACTTTGGCTCTAGTTGTTGCTATAGGACTTCTGGTCATAGGACCTCTTTCTCATGTTGTAGGACCTCTTGCTCATGTTGCACGACCTCTTTTTCATGCTGCAGGAAGTCCTGATTTTCCTCCAATTTTTTTGCAATGTTAGCAAGATCGGCTAGTGTTATATTTGTTGCTCTACTAAATATGTCTTCTTCTTCTTCAACATTCTCCTACTCCATTGGAGCTTCAGGTTCCTCATGTGAGGTCTCACCAAGTTTAGGGCTTTCATGTGGAGGCGTACCAATCATAGGCCCAACTGGTCTTGATTTCCTGTGAGGTCTCTCACATTTTCCTTTGGCTGCAAGATGAACAATATTAGCCTTCCTCTTTTTAGAACTTGGAACTTTTCTTTCTACAGGTTGTATTAACCTTCCCTTTTTTCATTTCTACCTCTCTTTGTTGTGCCCTAGTTTTCATCAGAGTTTTAAGTGGGATGTCATCATCAGAATATGAGGAAGAGCTTTCTTTTTCTGAGTGCTCAGTTTTACGAGAACTAATTTCTATGGTTTCTTCTGCTGCAAGAGGATTCACACTAGAGTTTGAAACACCAGGAATGGCTTTAGCCATGCTTACTCTCCTACTAGACCTACGGGATTGAGGAAAAGCCCTAGGTTGCAAGTGCTAAGGTCTAATTTTATCAACATTTATAATCTCTTCCCAAGTCATTCCAGATACATCATGTAGAGACTTTTCAACTAACAATTTAATCAAGCAATGGTGGGAAACAAAATTATCCATACCTTTTTTGGGTCTCGGCCACCATAATTGAGAGAATATTGTACAAAACGTTGGGCACGTGCATCCTCCTTTCGTGCCTCATGTGATTCAAAAGCTTGAAGTGGACAGAATGCAAGTTTGACTGGCAACCCTCACAAGTGATGTATTTGATGACATACATAGTTATTTGCTTCCATGGCTCGGGCAGAGACATTCTCTTTGCACCCTATTTTTCTATGCTCAATAGGGGATCGTTTGGCTCTGTAAACTTAGCCCTAGTTGATCTGGCATCTCTGGACACAGGGTAATTTTTACCATCAACTAGTAACCCTATAACTTTTGCAATTCTTTCCTCTATTTCCACAACTTCCAATCCTGTTACTATGGCTTTGCCTTCTGAAAAGATCTGGGAAAATTCAAGGGCAATGCTTTCATCAAAACCATCCAACTTCAAAAAGTAATATATCCATCCACAATTTTGAAATTCTGCCAAGCACTGTGCATCCTGTAGTAAAATATCATGCACCGTGGGTTCATTTTGAATTAACCCACCTCCTATTGTCTGCAATCAAACAAATTTTCTGCAACTTTTCTGCAATTCCTCTTCTTTCCTGCAATTCCCGTCTAAAAATCAAATACACTTTCCTACAGTATCTACTAAATTATAGTACCAACCTGCTAAATTTTAAGTGCCAGTGTTGACTGAATTTCCCTTCTTTTGTTTTTCCTTCTTGCTTGCAACTCAAGATTACAACAGGGTAATAATGGAAGGAAAATGAGTGATTAAGGGAAATTATGATAGAAAGAAATGGCAGCTATAGTTATTGTCACTTCACACATGCAAGTCATCCTTTCACTCGGATTTCAAATCAACTCATTTTAAAATTTCTAACGTAACCTAATATAATTTGACACATGGGCAATAAATTCACAAAATATTTGCATCTTTTTCGTTCCCCTCCCCCCAACCTAAATTTGGACATGTGTCTACACATGTGAGATGGGAGTGGCGATTGATGGGTAATGATGGCATTTATGTGAACATCCATAATAATGTACAGTGATTAAATGAATGCACTTAAAAGATGATTAAAGAAATAAATTAATGTGCACATACCTGAATGTGTGGAAGATTTGTTGCAAATATTGTGAATAAAGCAATGCTCACCTTTTTGGAGAATAAATTGAGCAATAAATGAAGTGAAATGAGGTGAGGTGGAATGAAGTGATCAAAGAGAGAGAAAGGTGCTAATGGATGGGTGGATGGGTGGATGGATGAAGAAATGGACTTCCACATAAGTGAAAGTCTTTATTATGAAAAATATGTACCTTAATTAGCTAGGAGGGACACTTGGTCCACTTCCTTTGGCTGCAAGAAGCTTTGGTGTTGAATGCTAGATGAATTGTCGTAGGAACTCTTCTTTAGAGGCTAGCTTGTGGTATAACCTAAGGTGGTGACCATTAACAAGTAATTTGAATCTGACAAGGTCAATGGTAGTAAATTGAACAACTCCATTAGGAAAAACCTCAACAACTTCGTATGGTCCTAGCTACCTTGTCTACAATTTTCTTGCATTGTCCAGGTATCTTGAGCCATAAAGCAATGCCCAATCTCCTGGTTTGAATTTTTTGTCCCTAATAAATTTTTCATGCCACTTGATCCTCTAATTCTGTACTACTTATGTATATTGTAGGGCTACTCTTCTTATTTCATCCAAAGCATTTAGCTGCATGATCCTTTCTCTTTGTGCCTTATAAATATTAATCCCCAAATCTACTGCAGTTCGCAGAGTCTTATGTTCAATTTCAACTGGCATCATAACTATCTTTCCATACAACAACTCAAATGGTGTGAAGCCTGTAGTTGTTTTCCATGTTGTCCTATGGGCCCAAACAGCTTCTAGTAATCTATTTTCCCAATCTTTCCTATGGATAGCTACTGTTTTAGTCAGAATGGCTTCAATTTCTTTGTTTGTCACCTCAAATTGGCCATTAGCCTAGGGGTGATAAGGAGTAGACTTCCTATGCCTTATGTTGTACTTATTCACTAGTGCTGCAACAAGGGTTGATGTGAATTGTGGCCCTTGATCAGTCACTATTTCTCTTGGGACTTCATATCTTGTGAAAATATCTTCATAAAAAAACTCTGCAACCTTGCTATCCCTTGCATGTTTCATAGCCTTAACTTCTACCCATTTTGTCACATAATCAGTGCATACCAATATATAAGACTTACCATTTGATGGAGGATCAATTGGTCCCACAAAATCCAATCCCCACTTGTCAAAGGATGTGATTACTACCTGAGGGCAAAGTGGAATTTCATCAGATCTGGTTAGTCTTTCCATCCTTTGACATCTATCACATTTTCTAGTATACCTTCCTGCATCCTTGTGGAGTGTTGACCAATACTACCCAGTGTTCAAAATCTTCATTGCTATCCTTTTGACTACAAAGTGTCATCCACATGGTTCATTATGAAATGCATGAAAAATTTCATATGTCTTATCTTCTCTCACACATCTCCCCATGACATGGCTAGGTCTAGTATAAAACAAACATCCAACAATCCAAGAGAAAGGAATTTTTTTTTCAATAAGTGCCCTTTTCTCTTTTGGGGAGAAGTGAGAAGGACCTCTACCTATGACCAAGTAATTGGATTTTTCAGCATCAGGGTGTTTTTATACTGAGGGAGAATAGATGCTCATTAGGAAAAGAGTCATCTATGGGCTGATTATTTTCTGATGTAGTTAATCTTGAAAGAAAATCTGCAACAACATTGGCCTTCCTTAGCTTATCCACAATGGTTATATCAAACTCATGCATCAACAATAACCATCTTGCCAATCTTCCTGTGATCAAAGGTTTATTCATGAGATATCTAATGGCTGCATGATCAGTGTGCACAAAGATTTGGTAGCCTATTATGTAATGTCTGAATTTTTTCAGTGCATAGATTACTGCCAGTATCTCTTTCTCTAGCATTGTATAATTGAATTCAACTCCTTGTAATTTTTTTTTGACAAAGTAAATAGCATTTTCAATAGCTCCCTCTTTCTATCCTAAGACCGCTCCTATGGAATAATCTGATGCATTAGTGTGGATGTGGAAAGGAATCTCCCAATTGGGTCCCTTGAGTATAGGAGCATGAGTCAAAGCTACCTTCAAGTTAGAAAATGCCCTGTCACAAGCTTCAGTCCACTGAAATTCAACATCCTTGGTGAGAGGGTATACAATGGTGCTGCTACCTTGCTAAAATATTTGATGAAATGCCTATAATATCCTACATGACCCAAGAAACTCCTACCATCCTTCTATTTTGTAGGTGTAGGAGAATTTGTGATTACCTCAATTTTTGTAGGATCTACTTGAATTCCTTTATGGGAGATGTAGTGGCCAAGAACTACACCCTCTTGCATCGTCATGAAATACTTTTCACTATTTAAGGACAAGTTTTGATCCTCACATCTCCATAGGACTCTCTTGAGATTTTCCAATGCTTGATCAATATCAACACCATAAGTGGTGAAGTCATCCATATAAATCTCCATGCAATCATGAAAAATGTTTGAGAATATGCTAATGACTGCCCTCTAGAAAGTTGCAGGTGCATTGCACAAGCCAAATGGGAGTACCGAATAGGCATAGGTCTCCCATGTACAGGTGAATGTGGTCTTCTCCTGGTCCTCTGGTGCAATTTAGATTTGGTTGTAGCTGCTGAATCCATCTAGAAAAGAGAAGTATTGCTTTCTTGCAAGTGTGTCCAAAACTTGATCAATGAAAGGTAAAGGAAAGTGATCCTTCTTGGTGGTAGCATTAAGTTCCCTATAATCAACACAAACTCTCCATTTCTCTCCTTTCTTGGGCACAATCACTAATGGAGACACCCACTGACTATCTAAAATGGGGTAGATAAATCTTACATTTAGTAATTTCTACAATTCTCCTTTCACAATCTCTCTTAGTGCAGGGTTAATTCTTCTTTGTGGCTGTCTTACTGGAGTGCAATCATCTATGATATAAATTTTGTGTACAAAGTTTAGGATCCAGTCCTTTCATATCATGATAATCCCATGTAAATGCATGCTGATGGTCCCTTAATAGGTTCACTAATAACAATTGATGTTTTTCATTCAATTTACTATTAACATTCAGATATCTTCCCTCTGACACCTAAACTTGTGTAGTTAACTCTATCATGGTTGCTTCATTAATACATGGCACCTTTAGTTCATACAACAACAATGTATGGAACATACCTGTTGTTGTAGGAAGTCTGTCTGTAGGAATAGTGGCTATAGGAAGAGTGGTTGCAAGAAGATCATCTGCAGGAAGAACGTCTGCAGGAATAGTGGTTGCAGGAAGAGTAGGTAGAAGTGTCCTAACCGAAGTAGAAGATGATGCTTCCTCCACTTCATAATAGTTTTGAATGATATTATCCAACACTTCATCCTCATCTTGGAGTTGCATATGAAAGATCTTTTTCCTAGCATCATAAGTTGTGCTATAAAATTAACTTCCTCAACCTCTTCACCAACTTGTGGCCATATAGGATTATCTTCATCATGAGATGGCTGAGCAGGTGGATAAAGAACAAAATTTTTAGTGCTCCTCCCATCTAAAATGGTCATGCCACCTAACTAACATCCAATGTATGCATTTGTAGTTGCTAACCAATGCCTTCCAAGAATGATTGGATACCTGCCTAGTGTAGCCTTAAGAGAAAGAATCATAAAATCTGCTAGATATTCCCAAGAGTCTAGAACTACCACAAGATCCTCTATTACACCATCAGGCTTAACAGTAGAGCTATCAGCAAGTTGCAGGATAGTAGGAGTAGATCTCATAATTGCAATGTTTAGTTGCTACAGAATGTCTTTGGTCATTACATTGATTGGTGCCCCTAAATCAATCAGAGCATTCTTCACTTGGATTCTGTTTATGACAATTGCTATCATAGGACTGACTGGGTCATTATACTTGGGAATAGTCACTTTTCCTAGCATGATGTCAACTAGCTAGCCCACCACATGAACTATAGTTGGGTCTTTCTTTTTCCTATCTGGCTTCTTGAGACAGACTTCTTTGATTGCTTTGCCATAAATTGGAACATCCTTTATGGCCTGAAATGGGGGTAACTAAACACATATATGCTTCAACTAATCCAAGATATCAAAGGTGGTATCCTCCTTTTCTTCTTTCTTCTTGGCAACTTCCAATCTCTGAGGAAATGGTGGTTCTTGCTCGGTCTACTTGGCTTGGACTAGTTCAATATTTTTAGGTGCATTTGGCTAAATAGGATCATTCAAAGGCTCCTCCTCCTCTTCCACAGGAAGCTTAGTAATGATGGGCTTGGAAGGGGCTAGTAGAGTGGTTCCTGAATGCAATTGGATATCACTTACACTCACAACATATGCAGGGAATTGATTTGAATCAACAGAATATGTAGGCTACTACTGTGGTTTATTATATGGATTGGATGTGGGCTGAGCTAGTAGCTAAGTGGGTTTAGGTGCATTTGAGCTTGGATTAGTAGGTGGAGGCATTATAGCAGGTTGTTGGGGCTGAGAAGGTGGTTGCATGTAACTAGTTGTCTGAGTAGGTCATTGTTGTCCTCTCCATTGATTTGTTTGTTGCCAATTTACTGGAGGTGGTTGCCAGTGCCCTTGAAACTACTGCCAATTCCCTTGATGTTGCTACCACTGGGGTGGAGAAATCTGATGACTGGTCCAAACATTTGGAGGGTTACTCCAAGGTTGTGGTGGATATCCTCCATAACTAGGTGGATATGGGGGCTACCATTGGTTACTAGATGAATAGGAGTTAAAATATGGTCCAACATAGGATAGTGGATTGGTGGTATACCTTGTCTTGGAGCCCAAGGCTTCCTTTGGGAATCATAGTAGACTTGGTCTTCTTCAATCTAAATTGTCTTGAACTCAAGTGGAACTTGCTTTTGTAGACACCGAAATCTGGTTTAAGCCTGCGACTTCCATATTCTACATAATTCGTATTATTCATGGTCATGATTAAATAATGTCAATTATTTAATTATACATCTTAACATTAATTCTTCTATTAATTAAATAATTTCAATTATTTAATTAATTCACTTTTCTTTATTTCTTCTATTAATTAAATAAACGCTTGTTATTTAATTATGTTACTAATTAACCGTCTTCTTTCTCAAATTAAATAAATTTCTATTTAATTTATTCTTTATCATATTTCAACTATAATTAAATAAATTATTTATTTAATTATTCATTTTAAATCCCCTTCATCACTTAATTAAATAAATATTATTTATTTAATTATCCTTCGAATATTGTCTCTTGAATTAAATGAGTTATTTAATTCATAAATTCTATTTTAACACATTCTTCTATATTTTAGATAATTATGTGAGTTATCTAAGTATTCACTTTTACTCAACTCGACATCTATTTTAATCGTTCAGTTAACTATTCATTTGATGTCTGAGTGGCATTCTCGAGTAATCTCCTCGCCTAACCATTCAATCGTCCAGTTCTAACTCATTTGTGTGCACATGCATATTAATTAAATATTATTATTTAATTAATTAAGTGTTGTAGCGTGCGTTCGAACAGAGAGTTGCTTTAATCAATTCTTTATATTTGTCATGCAAAGATAATTCTTATGTCTTCGAATGCCAAACTGAAGATTAAATCATTTATTTAATCTTTAATTCTATTTCTAATTCGAATCACTCGTGTCATCACTGTCAGTTAACATAATGCATGTCTAATCAGTCAATCTCAACCGTCCGTTGATCTTTCAATCTTGGCTCCACATTCAAATAATCAATTTTCTATAAATTGATTTTTTCATTCTTCATTCCAATCTCTCTCACGAATTTTGTAACTTTGAGAGCACTTTGTCTTGAATCTTCGACATTTTGCTAATCACTATCTTAGGCTATACTTGCAACTAACTTGAAAATCTGAGGGCAATTATACTACACAACAAAATGGAGAAGGGCAATCGAGATGAATCATGGAAATACGCTTGAAGATTGAGATTGTTCTAGTTTTTAATTACATTTTTACTTTCCCATGTTCTTTGTTGCTTAACGAATGAATTTGCATTTTAGATTTTAGTATTGTATGCATGTGTGCTTCTAATCGATCTTCTTTGTTGTCTATTGTGCAAAGCTTTTATTTGGTGTTACATTTGGTGAACCCGACGTGAAGACACCATCTTCGCGGATCCGTAGATCTTTTAATTTTCATTTTTGCAGATTTTTCGTACGGAACGACGCATGTGAAGTTTCTGCACCGCAATTGAATTTCTAAACCTCATGTGAAGTTTCTGAACTGCATGTGAAGTTTCTGAACCGCAATTGGATTTATGAACCGCATCTGACATAGAAAACGACGCATCTGACAATTCCTAAACCGCAACTGGTATCCCGAACCGCAACTAAAAATGAAACGACGCATCTGACTGGTAACGAAGCGACGCAATTGACTGGTAAAATTTTATTTCTGCTTTCGGCAATTTGGAATTTTCAATTGATTTTCGTGATACTGATATTTGATTTTCAGCGTGTGGCCATTTGGAGTTAACAAGCTTTTGCAGGACAATTGATGAAGACAATATTGAAAAATTACTAATGATATCTTCTGCAGGACGCTTGTTGAAGACCCTAGTTAAATTTTGAAACAGATTGTTTGGTAGCGTAGCAAATCTTTCGTTTGGTTAAAATTAACAAGTGTCTACTGTGTTTGGTGCGAAAGCACAAGTCTAGTTACCCTTACGATTTGGTATATCGAAGTATCCTCTCCCCTTGCGCATCCGTGCGATCGTGGGTGTAAGAGAAATGGTTACCAACTCTAGAACTTGGGCTTGTTCTGGTGGGAAAAAGTACTCACTTAAGATGACTGCACCGTAGCACTGAACCCGAGGGACTTCCACCAAGATATAGTGGGTTCTTGGGAAACTCCTAAGAATCACGAGGGTGGTTCCGGCTAAGATGGATCCTAAAGGACTCGCTACTGCATGGATCACACCCACTAATGGAATGCCCGAATTCAAATACCTTTTGTTTTAGAGACCAACCTATTTGTAGCCAAGGTTTGGTATTAGTGCAGGTACGATCATGCCCGATACTCACTACTAATCCCTTTGAGTAGAGATAGGAGTTCTTAGGAGGTCATTGCCCAAAGAATTCAGAATTGGTGTGCTCGAAAGACGTTAATGAGCCGTGGAGGGGAGCCAATGCCACTAAATTCCTAAGCTATCCGCTCTCGAGAAGGAAAGGTGTTCATCACCAATCCGGGGTATAATAGGTGGGCTATACCAAGTATACAAACCCTAGGCCTTTGGCCTATTAGGATGTGCTTATCTGTTGTCACTTTAAACGTTCTTGGAGTCCAAAATTGAAACTAAAAACACTTTGTCTTACGATTGTCTTTGATTGTTAGAATTTGATCATAGAAAACAGAGTCAGTTTAAATTTCATGTCACTGAAAATTCACAGAGTCGCAACTATTCACCAGAAACACGCATCTAATTTTTAGAGTCGCATCTGTTATTTTTGAGTCGCAACTGTAAATTCTGAGTCGCATCTGTTAATTTTGAGTCGCATCTGTTAGTTTGGCTCGCTTCTGCTTTGGAAAAACCGCATGCGTTATATTCTGAGTCCCATCTGAAACTTTGAGTCGCATCTGTCAGTTTGAACTGCAACTGAAAATTAAATGACGCATCTGTCTGATTACCAGAAAACCAAATTTACAGTCACTGTCCAGCCAACACGGTTATACCAGTTTCAGTGGTCTTCACACAAACAGTCTTTGAAACAGAAACCTGAAACGATCTGCTCAATTTTGCATCCTTTAGGTTCATTTAGTCATTACCATAGTTGTCTTCAGTTAGAGTTTACCTTCATCTTAGGGTACATATCACCTTGCATTAGACTTCTAGAAAGGTCAATTTTACAAACTTTAGGAGTAGTCCACCATCTATAGTCTAGAAAGGTCATAGTGTCAACGAAAGCTGTCATTGAACCTAGTCTTATCATCTTATAGTTTGTCCTACAGAGAGTCATCCTAGCTCATCAGTCTAGTTAGGAAACTCAAACTTGTCTTTGATCTTCATCCTACATTGGTTCCTTGACTTAACTAAATTGACACCTTGGTTTGACTTTAGGTAATTGGTCCCTTCATCTTGGGTTTATAGAGTTGATCACTTTAGGGTCTTGCTTAGACTTTGCATCTTTAGAGTCTAGACTAGTGTCATCCTAGAACATTCATTATTTGCATAAGAAAACCCCAAAAACATAGAATAGAGTCATACAGTTTCTAGATATAGTCTTGCATTTCCCGCATATTGAGCTTGTCTTACATGGTTGAAACTAGGTCTAAGAGAAGAGAGAGAGAAAACATGTCGAACCCAAACGAGTTCATCAATCCATTTTCTTCAAGACCTCATAAGACTTTATTAGACAAATTCACCACTAGAAATACTCAAGGACACATTGTAGTAGAGGACATAGATGCTGCCGCACAAGACCCTGAGTTTTCCTCTTTTGTAGATGAGTACCTAGCAAATGATCATCAATGGTTTTTAGGAAAATTGCTAACTGAAGGTGCTACCTTACCTCCAGGATTTGACATTAGCACCTTACAAACTCAACCTACACAAGGGACAAATACCACTTTTGCTAGTACTACTATACCTCAGGTCACCAGGACTATGCCATCTAGCACATCTACATAGAGTACGATAGTCCATACGTCCCCATTTGGTACACCTAGCATGACGTCGGGATTTAATTTCACTACAGGGGATTCATCATCTACTCCCTTCGGTCCTCTTGTTGGGAATAAAAGGTCTAAAACCTTAGCCTCCACACCTTATGTCGGTGCCACAAGTTTACAGTCAACAGTTATACCTAATGCTAGTATCACAAGTACCATACCACAGTCAATTGCCATACCTAGTGCTCAAGTCACTAGTACTATACCGCGTATTACACAAACAGGGGGCATTCCCTCCTTCCAATATGGCAATCAGAATCCATTCACACAGTTTTCGAGTCAAAATTTACTCTCCCAAACTGGTACACAAAATCCACTTACATCGGTTCCGAATCAGAATCCCTTTTCACATATTGGTAATCAGAATCCATCCATACAGATTCCACGCCAAAACCAATTTACATCGGTTCCGAATCAGAATCCCTTTGCACAGATTGGTAGTCAGAATCCGTCCACACAGATTCCAAGTCAAAACCAATTCACACCGATTCTGAATCATAATCCTTTGTCACAGAGTGGTACTCAAAATCCGTTTACACAGAACCCAGGTCAACACCGATTTATGCAGATACCAGATCAGAATACATTTACCAATATTCTGAATCCAAATCCACCTCAGATGCCAACGTTCAATCAAAACCCATCACGAGACTTTGGATTTCAGAATACATACATGGATCCGCATAATCCTCCTAGTACATCTTTGACCCAAGTTGACATCCTGCAAACACAAATGCACGCATTACAAATGCAAATGGATAACATGTCGGTCTCAACTAAGAAATCATTTTCACCAAAGGACATATGCCCATTCCCTTTTGATAGATCATTGTACATGACACCTTTCCCTCATGGATATGTCATACCCAATCTTCCTAAGTACAATGGAAAATGCAATCCAGTAGAACATATTAGGGAATTTTCTACTATATGCATAGATGTCGCTTACAATCCCACGTATCTTATGAGGCTATTTCCACGAAGTCTTGTAGGAGTGGCACTAGAATGGCTTTCAGGTTTAGATTCTGGCATTAGATCTTGGGGCGAACTAGTCGAGAAATTTGTGGAGCAATTCTCCTTCCACATTGACCATGAGATAAATATAGCAACCTTGTGCCAAACAACACAAGACGAAGGTGAAACATTCATTGCTTTCTTCCAACGTTGGAGAACTATTGCAAGTAGGTGTCCTGTCGAGATACCCGAAAAACAAAAGGTTACAATGTTTCAAGAAAACCTTCATCCAAAATTCAGGAGTAACTTAAGGGTACATTGTTGCATATCTTTTTCAGAACTAGTGGAAAAAGGGGTGATAATAGAGAAGGATCTTATTGAAAAGGGTGAAATCAAAATGACAATATCAAATAGAAACCCAATCGTACAAAACACCCCCACTGACAGAAACAGATTTTGGTCTCGCAAAAAAAATGTCACCAATGATGGGGTGGTGGATGCTAAAACATTACAAGCAAGACCCCTCCTCACATTACAAGGACCTCATACTTTTGCTAACACGCTTAATGCTGTCAATCACCCTCCTAACACGGTCTCAAATACTCAACGCCCACAACCAAGGAGATTCCAGAAACGTGAGTTCACTCCCTTAGGGGAACCCATTGAGTCGGTGTTCAAACAATTGTTACAACACAAATCCCCATACAATCAGAGAACCAAGACAATATGATCCGGTGATAGTTTAAAACCAACTTGGTGGGATGACAACTTCGTGGATTATCATAGGACTAAGGGACATACCTCTACAAACCGCTGCATAACCTAAGAATATCATATGATCTTGTTGATACAGAAATTATCGAGGTTAGTGGACAAAAACAAAAGATATCCAACATCATCATCAGTCTTTTCTGCACTCCATTACATGACCATGGAAAGGAACTGGCCCCTCATGAGTAATTAAGACCAAATATGTCCGGCCAATTATGCGAAAGTATCAAACATGATTATGATAGTGGAAAATCATTCTTGCCTTCTCAAGGCTTGATCAAAACATCAAATACCATTACTATCAATGCTAACTCCGAGTGTGCACACTGGCCGTACTAAGTTTACTTCATCCCAGCCTCCATCACAAAGAACACCTCAACCTTCCAAGTTACAATATAACCCATTTGACTGGGCTTAAAGGACCCTAACTCAAATCAATCTTGAAATTGTTGCATATCTCTCCTCGAGCATCATTTCATCCTCGACACGGGCTTTATTGCAATCTCACTGTCCCTACCGACCTTTGATGTCAATCACCGCTTCCAAGAAATGGTGGGCTACTTGACCAATAATCATCATGCCACATTTTCTCAACAAGACTACGACAAGACGAATCCACAATGACCCTTACATCTAGGAAGTCCTTGTCGATGACACCAAAGTTAGATCTATTCTTTGGTGCAGACTTGAGGAGCAGTGGTTAAATCTATGCACTTTGTTCCACTCAAGGCATTAGGTATCTCGTATACGCGAGACATCACAAGAGTATTGTCATTAAGGCTTATGATGATGAAGAAAGAAAATCAAAGGGGTGGTAACACTTCCTATCAAAATTGGTCCTGCGGTAATGAAGACAAAGTTCCAGGTCTTGGATCTCACCCTCCCTTATAACCTTCTGCTAGGTAGACCATGGATTCATGCCATGAAGGCGGTCCCTTCCACATATCATCAGTGTCTTAAATTCCCTTACAATGGCACCAAAATAACTATAGATGGTGATCCCGATCCTTTTCAGTATTGCACTAATCTAAAGGAGATCCCTCAACGCCAAGTGCCAGTGAACCAAGAGGCCTCATCGTCCAATCCATCTTCTTATGTTGACCCGTCCACACTCACTCAAACATCTGTGTCACCCTCACTTCCTATTACTCCTAGGGTTGAGATCCAAGACAAGGGTTGTGGAGAGTATTACATGAAGACTTCTTATTGTGTTAGCCATTTGGTCCCTCCTAAGTCATATGGTTTACCTATAGCAGGTAGGGGACAATCTATGATCACTATACATGTTCCCCCCACAACAACTTTCACTAAATGGGGTGAATTAAGCAAAGAGGCTGTGGATACAGAAGATGTCACTTCCTGGCTGTACAAGGAAGATAATCAAGAACCCCTTTTACTTGCTCATATTCCTACAAGTCTATATGGAAAGGGTTTCAAAATCATGCAAAGCAAAGGATATGACGGACAAAGTGGTTTAGGTTTAAACCAAGATGGCAGAGTGGAACCAATATTTGTTTCTCAGTGGCCAAAAGGAGTAGGGCTAGGGTTTCAACCGATTCAGATTGGCGTTCCTAGTACTCCATCACCCTTACTTGAGGACGTACGTGCTTCAGAAGATACCAAGACATCTCATGAACCAATGAACCAAAATCAATGTAACTCCCCTGACTCTAATGATTATGAGTGGGATTCCTTATCCTCTACTTCTTCCATGGACCTTGACAAGTTATTTGGAGAACTTGACTTGATGTTAAGTTCCTCACCAAACCCCTTAAATTCCTATCCACCAAAGAAAATGACAAAAGAGGAGTGGTTAAAACACTACTATTGGGAATCACTTGATCCTACCTCTTGGCAACCTCAACCACTTGTTTCCGATAATCAAACCTTGGCATTAGGCCCACCTATTCATCCACCTAGACCCAAACCCAAGAGCAAAACAGACTTGGTACAAGACTTTTGTAATCACATGAATAATTCAATCTTTACCTTGACCCCATTAGAATTTGATAACTCCGACGATGACATGCCCTTAGTTTATCCCCAACTCATAGATTGGGATCAACAAGATACACCTGTCTTAGACACTTTTGAGAACGATGAGGCCATTGCTGAGTTCCTGGGATTACGTGAAGGCATACCTAACGGAGATCATAAAGCTGGTTTTACCATTGACTTGGACAATAAAGCATACTTTGGGGAATCCGCTCCAACCCTCCAAATACAAAATGAAGAAGGAACAAGATAAAGGATGAGTCTCTGTGAAACCAAAAGGCACCTCTACAATGAAAAAGCAAAAAGAAAGGACGATCCGGAAGGTGAAAACCTCTTTGAGGCTCTCATGATGGAGGTTTGAACATTCTCCCCATTGCACAGAAAAAGTCACCCATGCTCGTGGAAGAATCAGTAGAAGTCAACATAGGCACAAAAGAGAATCCTCGATTGATTTATTTGGCAGTGTCATTGACAACACAAGAGAAATCGGAGTTCCACGATTTCTTTGAACAGAGACAGATGAATTTTGCTTGGTCATATGCCGACATGCCTGGGTTAGATCCCGAACTTGTTCTACATCACTTTCCTTTACAACCAAAGCAAACCAAGAAAACAAAAAGTTGAGAAAGATGCATCCACAAATTGCTTCATTAGTCGGCTAAACTCAAGAAATTGTTAGACGCTGGTTTCATCGTGGATTTGTTGACTATAATGCATTGATTTCCAATCTTGTACCAGCTACCAAAACTGTATAGGGGCATCCGTGATCTCAGACTCGATTTTAGAGATATCAACAAGGCTTGTCCTATGATGACTTCCCTTTGCCTAACATAGACATGATAGGTTGACATGACAATGATATGAGATGTTGTCCCTTGCGGATGGATTCTCGTGATATAAATCAAATCAGAATTAAGCAATCGAAGATTAACTTAAGATGCCTTCACTTGTCCAAGGGAACGATTATTGAATGTTAAGTTCTTCTAATCCAAGAATGCGTGGAGCAACCTATCAACGCCATGACTACTATCTTCATGATCTAGTACACACTTGTATGGAGGATTATGTCGATGACTCCGGCTGTAAATCCAAGACACGCGTAATTATTTCATGCTTGTGAACAGGTATTTCAGAGGGTCGAGAAGATAATGTGAGACTCCAATCCAAAGAAATGTGTGTTTGGAGTCAAGTCAGAAAACCTAGGTTATATCATTTCTAGACGAGGCATTGAAGTAGATCCCCGCTAAGGTGAAAGCAATCATGGACATGCCACCACCCAAATCAACTGGCCAATCCATGACATTTATTGTGGAAGTTTGCAATCTATCAGAAGATTTATAGTGCAGCTAGCAGATAAGACACACCCTTTTCAACATCTACTTAAGAAAGGAGTACCCTTTGCATGGACACCTAGGTGTGAAGAGGCTTTTCAACTGATTAAAGAATATTTACTTACACCACCTATTTTAATGCCACCTGTTGAAGGAAGACCATTGATTCTTTATATCACAATAACCCATTCATCACTCAGAGCATTGCTTGCACAGAATGACGATGAAGGTCATGAAAGGGCAGTCTATTATATCAGTCGGACTTTGGTTGGTTATGAGCTCAACTATGAATATCAATCGCTCCTTTGGCCTTGTAGTAGATTTATACTCCAAAAACTCAGGCATCTACATGTTAAACCATCAAACAATGTTGATTGCCAAAATAGATCCTCTGAAATATCTTCTTTGTAAGGCAGCATTAACAGGACGACTGGCCAAGTGGGTTATGATACTTAGTGAGTATGACATCCAATATGTAGAAAGGAAAGCTATTAAAGGATGTGTCATTGCCGACGTTTAGCCGATGCACTCTGGCTGTAGACTACCCATTAGTTGCAGACTTTCCTCGATGAGTTCATATTCACATTTGACACAAACATAACATGGAAACTGTACTTTGATGGTTCACATACAAATCATGGTTCAGGGGCTGGGATACTATTTATCACACCACAAGGTGATTCCATCCCTAAGTCATTCAGGATTGCATTTCCATGCACTAACAACATGGCAGAGTATGAAGCTCTAGTGACACGGTTACGCATGGCGGTCAAGTGGAAGATTAAGGTTTTACAGGTTTATGGTGATTCTCAACTAGTAATCGGATAGGTCAATGATGATTATGAGACTAAGGATGAGAAGCTTACTCCATACAAGCACATGGCAGATAGTTTTAAAGAGTACTTTGAAAAAGTCAAATTTCATCAAATACCTCATGTTTTAAACAGGGCAGCAGACGCTATGGCTACAATTGCATCACTTCTTGACATTTCTAACAATGTGCCTAAGTTTGAGTTCTTGGTAGAACAACTTTTGATCCCAGCCTATGATATACCAGATTCTGAAATGGTGTGTGATATCGTTGGTCCTGATTCCCCATGGTACAAAGAAATCTATGATTACCTTCATGCTGAAGTCATACCCATTGGCCTATCCAATAACCAACGTAGAACATTCCTTCGCAAGTCAGCCAAATACACCATCGTTGGAGACACCCTATATAGACATGCCTTAGATAATACCCTACTGAGATGTCTTGATTCTACTGAAGCAGAATCAACCTTGCGTGGGGTGCATGAGGGTATATGTGGTTCACATTCTAGCGGTCCTACCTTAGCCAAAAAGATTGTGAGACTGGGTTATTATTGGCCTACTATGGAAAAAGACTCATATGTCTTTGTAACAAAATGTCGCCAATGCCAAGTTCATGGAGATTTGATACATGCTCCAGCACAGGAGCTTCGTCCTATCACGTCACCATGGCTCTTTTTCCCAATGGGGACTCGACTCTCATAGGTAAGATCCACCCCACATCATCTAATGGACACAAGTTCACACCACCATAATTTTACTTAAGTGGATTGAAGCCATTCCTATGACATACATTACCGGCACATAGATTTCTAGATTTATCCTAAACTATATCATTTGTCGGTATGGTGTCCCTCAGTCCATAATCACTGACAATGGCCGCACATTTAAGAACCAAGAAGTCCGCCACTTGTGTGATCAATTTCATATCCAACATCACTTTTCCACCCCATACTACCCACAAGGTAATGGCCAAGCAGAGGCATCTAACAAGACCATCATTAGAATCCTCAAGAAGACTGGCCAATGATGTTGGTCGCGGATCGCATTTACAGCCTTTAACCCCGCCTTTATATGGGCTTATCGTGCATAAGTATCCGTACTCCCACTGGTGCTACCCCATATTCAATTTTCTTTGGATCTGAAGCCATTTTACCTATTGAGGTCGAGATTCCTTCCCTAAGGGTATCCCTGAAAGGCCATATTGATGATGAAGAGTACCGAGTGTCGAGACTTCATGAGCTAGAATTTTTAGATGAGTGAAGACAGAAGGCACTAGACCATCTTCAAGCATACCAGAATTGCCTTCGCCGTAGCTATAACAGGAGGGTTTTGAACAGGAACTTTGACATTGGTGACCTGGTTTTAATGGAGAACCCAAAGAATCAAGCAGAAAGAGACAAACCAGGAAAGCTTGAACCTAATTGGTTAGGACCTTATGTTGTCACTGAAGCTTTTGGATCAGGAGCATATCAACTCTCTACCCCTGAAGGTGAACCATTGTCCTCACCAATCAATAGTATGCATCTGAAAAATTTCTACGCATAGCTTCTGGGAGTCCTTTGTCTTATTTAGCAAAAATAAAAAAAATCAAAAAATCAAAAAAATTGTTATCAAGGTGAAAACCTGGCAAACAGGCATCTTGGTAACACCAAAATAAAATAAAATTAGATAATATGAAAAATAGTAAAGACAAATCATTCATCCAATGGTGAAAACCACTTCGGTGGCACCTTGGATAGGTACCATGGTGAAAACCTGGCAAACAGGCGCCATGTGTACTCAACTTTGCTCCTTTGTCTACTATTATTCTACTACCTTGTACATAGTCCACTTCCTTGTACATAATACCTATCCCTGTACATATCCCTTATCTTTCCTGTCCATCATTTGTATATACCATTCATAATCAGTAGTAGTCTT